>ML795683.1:630116-670383 GCA_009831015.1 Picea engelmannii | reverse complement strand
GTCTTGCGACGTTTGCAACGTCTCTCTTGCGACGTCTGCAACGTCTCTCTTGCGACGTCTGCAACGTCTCTCTTGCGACGTTTGAAACATCGCTCTTGCCACGTTTTAAACGTCGGTCTTGCCATGTTTGCAACGTCTCTCTTTCCACGTTTGAAACGTCGGTCTTGCGACCTTTGACACGTCGGTCTTGCGACGTTTGACACGTCGGTCTTGCGACGTTTGCAATGTCTCTCTTGCGACGTTTGACACATCGGTCTAGCGACGTTTGCAACGTCGGTCTTGCGACGTTTGCAACGTCTCTCGTGCGACGTTTGAAACGTCGCTCTTGCCACGTTTGAAACGTCGCTCTTGCGACGTTTGCAACGTCTCTCGTGCGACGTTTGAAACGTCGCTCTTGCCACGTTTGAAACGTCGCAAGAGAGACGAAAATTAGGCTGTCGGAAAAACGACGTCACGTGAAACGACGTTTGAGGGGGTCTGAGGTTTGTCGGTCTTTCGACAATAGAAAGTGGCAATTGCGTCGAACACGCCGTCGGAATTTGACCCAAATGTAGTAGTGTCCTGAGTGTGCAGGAATTTGGACCTCCAGGATGCAGAGGCATTGATGAAACCCCTTGGACTCTGGATCAAGTCAAGGAGTGGACAGTTGGGTTGAATATTGTTGATGTGACATATGGACATATGATTAGATGTTATGACGATTGATTATTACTATTGACATGATTCATTGATGGATGCAGACTGACAATAGCTTATCGACCAAACTCACATGTGGAGTAGAGGGGTCAGATAGGACAACTAGAGACTTTAAGGGAGATGTGTGGAAACATCCCTACCACAACCTACTAGCACTCTCTTCATGGCTCGAACTGTAGGTTAACAATTACCTAGTTCGAGAAGACCCACGATGACGTGAGGGTAGATTGTGACAGTCGCTTATGATGATTCTAAGGGCCTCGCAATAAGGCAGGGGCCTTATTCCTTAGAGGCCCTTAGTCTCCCACAAGATCACCCGACGAAGTATTGAATCCAGGGGTTTGATGTCTACCAAGTCAGTCAAGAGGCGAGTGGCACCCTTGGACCACATTGTAATGTACCATAAATTACCATATATATATATATATATATATATATATATATATATTGTGGTTATAGATTCTTAAAGTAAAGACATATCTAATTCCATCTTTCTAAAAGGGGATTATGCACTTCTTCCTTCCACCATTGATACTTACCAAAAATATTTTATAAATGAAATTAAAGACTTCACCTGATCCTCGAAATGCTCAACTCCTTGCATTCATACAAGTATTTCTCTCAACTCTTATCTTTGGCTATACTTCTGTCCTTAGAAAACTAAACGTATATATATACCACAATGTTTATGAAAAAACCTATATATATATATGTGTGTGTGTCTATTGCCAATTCTATTATTCCAGCAAGGCTTACTATGAGGAGAGTATTACGAATGACCCTTCATAAATTATGAAGTGACCATTACGTTTCTTCGGGTATGGGTGACAGAGAACTTAATGAACCCTTTGCTATCAACGTGATCACCAGTACGTGTGAGTATCAGATGTGGAGATGGTAGTTAAGGACCAGTTCTGATCCAGGTGGATATTGGTGGCCACCCACCTTTTCCAGCTAGCTCAAAACAACTTTCTAGCAATTTTGATAATTTACTATTTTTAGCAGTTTTTCGAGTCTTGAACTTCCGGAGCCGTTTTGAGGCCCTAAACGACGTTTTTTGGGGTATGTTTCATCATGAAATTTTGTGCAACTGTTGTAGTCCTCGGATAGATCTTTCCAATGGGCTATCATAAACCTAAAACGAAGATCGTATGCAAAAGTTATGACCCCAGGAACTTGATGTACTGACTTACCCAAACGGGGCTCACATGACTTTTGGCGCTTCATCTCCTAAGGTTAGGTTTTTGGATGTTTAGGGTTTTTGAAAAACCTGTTTATTTTAAAAAGTCCTTGAGAGTCTCATTGTAATCATCTTCTTGCGAATGAGCGCAACTGTCACATCTCTTCTTAGAGATAAGCCACCACCATTCCAGCAAGCTTGTTTTCCACTACATTTTACAGTTTCAGCTTATTTCCTTATTGAATAGAAAATCAATTTTACTGTATCTCTGTTATTTTGTGTTAAGCATCTGGTAATAATATGTAGTCATTTCCTTCTTCTCATAAAATCTATATCAGTGGTATCAGAGCGGTCTTCTCCTTATCATCTTAATGGATGTCCCCAATGGGGTCGGAGTACAAAGATTTGGGTCTCGAGCTTGTTTCTTTTGAGGACAAAAGCTCTCGCACACCCAAGCGACCTCTCATGGAAGGAGGAAAGAAAGATGAAGGGACAAGAGATCCTTTCAAATTGTTGATTGAGGAATCCCTCATGCAACAAAGGAACAAAATGATGGATAATTTAGCGCAAATCTTTCGGTGACTACCAACAGGAAATGCATCTTCTTCAAGCAGAAGCACCGCCCCATTCAAGGTACAAATAATCTTCGATATTCCTATATTTGAAGGTCAGATAGATGAAGATGTTATAGACAAGTGGTTGAATCTACTAGAAGGGTATTTCTCTGTACATAACTTTTCGAATAGAGAAAAGATTACTTTTGCGCTCCTCAAAGTCGTTCCCCATGTCAAAGATTGGTGGGAAACTTTCTGTGAGCAAAAGGAAACAGAGGAACCCTCATTATTTACAGTCACGGCCACCTGGGAATCCTTCAGGGATGATATTAAGGAACAATACTACCCTGTCGGAAGTTATGACGACTTGTATACCAAATGGACCACACTGTGGCAAGAAAGAGACCAAGAAGTGCCAGATTTCACAAATATCCTCCATACCTTGCGCACCAAGATGGGTATCAAATATTCAGAGAGAAATATGGTGCTCAAGTATTGTGGTGCTCTACATAGATACATCCAGACCGAAATGGAATTTTTGGACATCTCATCCTTGGGCATGGCCTATCGATATGCCCTCAAAATCGAGTAAAAGCTCAAACAAAAGACATGAAAATTTGGGCCGAGGAACCCCTCACAACAAAAGCCAAGAAAGGGAAGCCCCAACCCATAGACCAAAGGATAGATCAAAGATGGGCAGTATCAGTACAACCAGTCCAAGCTGAAAGCAAAGAAGGACACCAAAAAGACAAATAAATATACCAGGAAGTGGTGCGACTTCCATAAGAGCCCTTGGCATAACACTGCTGACTGCCGCTCAAAACCGATGTTGGTGGCTGAAGTGAAAGCCTCTGAATCAGATGCGGGTTCTAACTCTAAGTCAGAACTAGAAAGGGGAAGATAGATCATTGACACAGAACCCAGTGCCACCGTTGCTACCACCAAGCTCTAGCATGGTGAACCAGACAAGCCAGAAGAAGGAGAGCACCTCTTCCATTCAAAGATGTGGGTAAAAGGCACCCCACTGCACTTTATCATTGATAATGGTAGCCAGAAGAAACTCATCTCAGCAGAGTTCATCAAGCAGATGGCCCTGCCAAGAACGCCGCACCCACAACCCTACACCATTGGATGGCTCCACCAAGGAAGAGATCTCTGCATCAGCCAACAATGTAGACTCTTGTATGACATCAAGCCCTTCAAAGGTGAGGTATTGTGTGATGTTGCTCCTCTCGAAGTTTTTTATGTTCTTTTGGGCCAATATTATTTATGGAAACTTCATGCTATATATGAGTCTAGGCCTCGTAGTGTTATTATTACTTTGAATAGGAAATTGTACAGGATACCTGAGGCTATCCCACCTAATGTTATTTCCTTGATCTCTGCTAAGAAATGCAAGAAGGTCATCTCTCAGACAAGGAATTTTGTCTTCTTTGTGATTCTCTCTCAGAATGAGAGAAAAATCACAACCACATCCAGGGTCTTTTCAATCGACCTCTCCACACAGTAGAAGCAAGTAGATAGGGTCATGGAACAATACTTATATATCTTCTCCTCACCTACCGGGGTACCTTTGCATTGCCAAGTCAAGCACCCCATCGATCTGACCCCCGACGCACCACTGCCGAATGGGCTAGTCTATCATCGCTCTTTGTTAGAGAATGAGGAGATCAAGCGACATATCCAAGATTTTCTCCACAAGGGGAACATCCATCCTAGCTCATCACCTTGTGGGAGCCCAATCATGTTGGTACAGAATAAAGATGGAACTTGGCGACTTTGCATTGATTATCGGGCTTTGAATAAAATCACAATCATAAACCGGTACCCGATTCCCCAAATTGACGACCTCCTTAATCAACTCATGGGGGCCAAATACTTTCAGTAAGATTGATCTGAAGTCTGGCTACCACCAGGTCTCGATAGAACAGACAGATGTATGGAAGACTGCCTTCAATTCAAAGGAAGGCCTTTTTGAATGGTTGGCCATGCCCTTTGGTCTGACAAACGCTCCGACCACTTTCATGAGGATGATGGACGATATCCTGTGACCATTCACCAATACTTTTGTAGTGGTGTATATTGATGACATTATCATTTACAACAAGACTTGGGCCGAACACTTGCAGCATATTCAGTAGGTTCTTCACACCCTGCGGCAGCACAAGATATACGCTAACTTGGAAAAATGCTCCTTCGGCATGGGCAGGGTCCATTACCTAGGCTACATAATTGATCAACATGGTGTACATGTGGATCCAGCCAAGATCCAAGTCAGTCTTGACTTTCCAGCCCCAACCACACTCATTAATCTTCGGAGCTTCTTGGGCCTTGCCAATTTCTACCGCAGGTTTGTGCTGGGATTCTCCCATATTGCATGGCCCCTCAGCCAAATAACCAGGGGTGGTGGTAACGTGAAATTTTCATGGGGTCAACCCCAACAAGAAGTGTTCGATGATTTGAAGTAGTGCTTGTGCTCAGCCCTAGTAATTTCACTACCAGACCTGCAACAACCCTTTGATATTGAGAATGATGCTTCAGACTATGATGTGGGTGTCGTTCTCTCACAGCACGACCACCCCATGGCCTATCATAGTGCGACACTATCAGATCATGTACGTAAGTACCCTACTTACTACAAAGAAATGTACTCCATTCTGCAAGCCTACTGCCAGTGGAGACATTACATTCTTGGGAGGGAGACAGTCATCCACACTAATCATAAGCCACTGCAGTTCATGCAGACACAAGGAAAATTGCAGAATGACTACCATCAAAAGTGGTCCACATACTTGCATCAATTCCACCTCAACATTAAGTATAAAACATGAAGCACCAACTGTGTCATTGATTGCATCAGTAGACCACCTATCGCAGCACTCACCACAATGCTAGACTCCTACATCCATGAGACCTATGGATGGCCCCAACTCTATGAAATAGACCTTGACTTCGCCACCACTTACCAAATGTTGGGTGCAAAGGCAATTGTCGATAATTTTCATCTTCAGGATGGGTTGTTGTGTTGTCTGGGCCATATATGTGTTCCCTCAAGTGAGCGAATGAAGATGATCTGGGAATCCCACTATAGCCAGGTGGCAGGACACTTCAGTGTCGAAAAGATAGTGGCGATGCTACAAAAACATTTCTATTGGCCAAAAATTTGACAGGAGGTCAACAAGTATATCAGGTCTTGCACTGTCTGTGCTATTGCCAAACCAACCACTAAGAAACAGGGCCTATACACCCCTCTTCCTACTCCTGTCAGACCATGGGAATCCATCTCAATGGACTACATGTCAGGCCTCCCATCCACCAAGCGGGGAAATGACTGTGTTTTTGTGGTTGTTGATCGCTTTTCTAAGATGGCGATTATGGTTGCTTGCAAGAAGAGCATCACAACATAAGCCACTGCCAATCTCTTCTTTGAATGAGTCTGGGTACATTTTGGAATCCCATAAACCATTGTCTCAGATCGCGACATTCAATTTCTCATCACATTTTGGTTGAGCCTCTGGTCACTTCTAAACACAAAGCTCACCAAATCGACGACCTTCCACTCCCAGACAGATGGCCAAACTAAGATCGTAAATCGAATGATCGTGCATATCATGTGCATGTATAATTCCAAGCACCCTTGCACATGGGATGAGAGTCTTCCCTATGTCTATCATAGCTACAACCGAGCCCTGCATAGCTCAACTAGCCACAACCCCTTTCAGGTGGGGTTGGGATTCCAACCATTGGGTCCCATAGATGTTTCACTTCCCCTTCTGGTCACCTCGACCGACTCCTCTCCTACTCCAACTGAGGCTGAAAAATCCACCTGGTTCATTGAGAGGATCTAGCACAATCACCAATAAGTTCAGGATATCCTATAGAAGTCCAATGACAAGTACAAGCAGTGCCATGATCAACATCGGGTTCCACATAAGTTTCAGGTGGGCGACAAAGTTTGGTTGCACTTGCAGAAAGAACGCCTTACAATACCCCATCGGAAGCTTCTCCCACTCCGTTATGGGTCGTACACCATCACCAAGGCTATGGGAGATAATGCTTGTGCACTCAACATTCCTCCTTTCCTTGGACTACACCCAGTGTTCAACATGGACCTCCTTCGACCTTATTTCCCACCATTATTAGACACCTCAGATGTAGCAGAACAACTGAAACTAACAGAGATCAACCCTGATAGCATACAATAGGCATCCAATGATCATATTGTGGACCATGGATTATTTTAGGGGCTAAATTTCGCTCATGGGCTAATTTTCCATGGTTTTTCCAAAAATGAGATTTGTTATTTTAAAAATGTTTCGCCCAAATAATATAGGATAAAATTATTTTACCTTAAAAATCGCCAAAATTTTATAAAAACTATATAAAATACTTAGAAATTTGAATATTTAAAAAAAAATATTGCCAGACATTTATAGTTGACATATGAAGGATTAGTAATATTCGCCAAGGTTTGTACATTTAAAAATAAATTTCCATCCTTAAAATCATCCTTGTTGTGGACACACAGATCAAGGGCACTCGACAACAAAGGATCCATCTTTATCGAGTCGTCAAAGCAGGGTAGCTCCTGCACCAAGGCAAGTGGCTCACCAGAGGCCAAATTCATCAAAAATTTCCTCATATGATGGGGGAACTCAACGCAATGGATACCATTGCTTCCTAAGGATGGAGGATTGATCTAGGTGGATATCGATGGCCACCCACCTTTTCTAGTTGGATCAAAACAACTTTCTAGCAATTTTGATAATTTACTATTTTTAACAGTTTTTCGGGTCCTGAACTTTCAGAGTCGTTTTGAGTCCCTAAACGATGTTTTTTGGGGTATGTTGCGGTCATAAAATTTCTTGAAATTTTGTGCAACTGTTGTATTCCTCGGCTAGATCCTTCCAATGGGATATCATACGCCTAAAACGAAGATTGTATGCAAAAGTTACGACCCCGGGAAGTTCATGTACTGACTTACCGAAACGGGGCCCACATGACTTTTGGCACTCCATCTCCTAGGTTTAGGTTTTTGGATGTTTAGAGTTTTTGAAACTCTTGTTTATTGTAAAAAGGCCTTGAGAGCCTCATTGTAATCATCTTCTTGTGAATGATCGCAGTCGTCACATCTCTTCTCAGAGATAAATCGCCACCATTCCAACAAGCTTGTTTTCTGCTGCATTTTACAGTTTCAGCTTATTTCCTTATTGAATAGAAAACCAGTTTTATTGTATATCTATTATTCTGTGTTAAGAATATGGTAATAATCTGTAGTCATTTTATTCTCCTCATAAAATCCGGATCAAGTTCTCACATTACCCTTTTAGGAATAACTATTGCTCCCATTCGAACTAACTCTTGATATGAGGCTTCCTTTTCCTTAACAAAATTCAATGAGTACATCGAAACCCTAACCAAACTAGAATGAGTAGTCTGAACTATCTGCCAATTTGATTTTTTCGTGGATTGAGGCAGAATTAACTTTGGATACAGACGAGAAGGTCTAATGACTCTTCTGCCAGAGCGTTTAAGGCGTTCTAAAACACCCCCTCGGGAATATCACGAGTTTAATGTGCCCCTATGAAGTCTCGCCATCTTTCCCTAGCTATGGTACTGAGTTTATGGACTTTCATTAAGCATCATTAGACTAGTATATGGGTGCTAGAGACCATTGTCTTCAATATTTTCTTTTCATATAGGCTTTGGTTGTTTCCTGTGATTATGGTCGAGTTATCAAACCTTCTCTGTAACTGTTCAGTGCTTAAGTTTTTGACTCGTTCTGGAACAAAAACATTTTGGGCAAACCACTACCATTGGGATTCTGCATAAACAAGGTAAGAGCATTTGGTTAGTCATTTTTGGAACCCTATGTATTATAACAATCATTCCGGTTTTGGGAGGTAGTTTATCAGAGTCTTTCAAAGTTATGGATGCTTGACAATATATGGTTTGGATAATAGAAATGACTATACATTTCATGAGGTCTCTAGTTTAACTTTCTTTTGTATTATGGCCTTCAAGACCGTAAGGATGGATGCTTACCTTAGGCTTCTCCAAAACCTTGAGTACTTTCTTTAGTTTTAGTTACAGTCCTCTTGTCTTCTTATTGTATATGCCCACCCCTCATTAGGTTATAGTAAAATAAAATTTTGTTTATCAAAGGAAGGGTAAAAGTCTTACGAAAAAGTCCCATCGTGAAATGCATAAAGCATTGTATAATTCATCTTGTTTCCGTTATGGTCTCAACCTATCGTCTAGTGTTGAATTACAAGACCTCTTCGATTTTTAGCATATTAAGATATCTTACGGTATCAGTGAAGTCTCTTGAAATTTCTCAGATGTTCTTTGTCACTATCGCTATATCTGCCATTTGAATTTAGTAACCAAGGGTCTCTGTATCAATCGTTGAATTAAAAATATATCCCCTGCACATTGTTTATGGTAGATCTATAACTCAATTGTTAAGTAGATTTTGTCCTGTGTGGGAAAAAAGATGTTTATGATGTCTACGCACAACATGTTTGTGTCATTTGAATGGTAGATGAGACTCGACAGTTAGAGGGCTTCTGGTCTAAAAGAAAGACTTAATCTTTGTTTACGCTTAATATGTTATACGTCGTTCATGTATAAAGGGACTTAGTATAGTCAAATATTGTATTTCGTTATTCGTGAATAATGTGTAAATATCTTCCTTATAGTGTTTTAAATCATTTCCTTTTTGAAGAGTTGAAATGCATCACTAATGATGGGCCCTATTTGATGCGAGGGTACCCATCAGTGAGTTGTTGCCCCATCCATCCTCGACCCTGGGCGTCTGTCCATATGGAAAGAAATAAGGAAAAAGAAGTCATGAGAGCCATGAATCAGAAACTAAGTAATGTCTTGGTATGATGTATTAATAAACATTATCACTTTGTCCATGTTATTCTCAAGTTTTCCTTGTATATAATTTTCTAATCTTCGTATATGGTGATTCTTCCAGGTTTTTCGTCTACCCAAAGTTTTTAGATGTTCATCCATCTGTTCGGCGCAAAAAGGTATTCGAGTTCCCTTCTGTAACCCTTTCAGAGTTCGAACATTCAATGTTGGAAATTTAAATGTAGTCATTCGGTGTCGTTTCCTCAGTTTCCTATTAGGCTTGGAAAGGGAAAATTTCCCAACTGTAACTTAAAGTTTGGGTCTGGTTATTAGTATGATTCTTGCAACAATTTATGTACAGGATTACCCTGTTTGTTTGAAGTAATGAAATGACTCTTTAAACAATTCTCCTCATTGTTTCGGGTCTCACCCTACTCTGGAAATTAATTACCCTGGTTACTTTTTAGATTGAATCTTATGTTACAAATTCTGAATGTTTGATTACAAAAAAAAGGATCAAAGTGTATTAGATCTACAATACTATGTCGTTTTATTTCTTGTCAACATTCCTTGTTTTTATTGCCGATATGTTTCATTCTGGACTTGTAGTAGTTAGATTGGATCCAACACCGAATAAATATAATGATATGAGTTATTAAGATAACGATAGAATGAGGTTACGATTCTGTGTTTTATTTCCAGATCACTTATTTATATATATGCAAATTTATATACATACATACCTATGCATCTATCGTTGTTTAGACTATGTAAGGGGTTTCTAAAAGACTGGTAGGATTTGAAAATGCAAGTTATATGTATATTCATCATTCAATAATTTGTCTATCATTTAATGCAGTGGTTATCCCTTCAGTTGGGTCTTTCACTTTGTACAAATGGAAAAGTACGCTTAGATGTTCTATCAACATGTGATTTATGATGTTTATGCATCTCCTCATATTTATTCTTATGGATTATGCTACTTCGGTAATATCTATGTCTGATCAACGTAACTTATTCAATCTTATTTGGTTCTGTAACGATAATTAAAAAGGAGTTCAGACTCTCCGATTCGATATTTCTTTATACAAAAAGTAGTTGATTTCCAGTTGGTATAAATTGTTTTCTTATATACTATGACATCATATCTCTATGTAAGTGTGTTTTTGTTATAGTTACACCATTTTTGTTTAAGAAAATATATCTATGTAAGGTACCAACTGCATATATATATATATATATATATATATATATATAGAGAGAGAGAGAGAGAGAGAGAGAGAGAGAGTCCATACTATCTCATACCTTTCCCTTTATATGAGAAAGGAAATATTAGCTATGAAATATGAACTCTCCGAAGATTTAATTACAAAGATACACATAAATTTATTATATATTTAGACTTGTTAAAATACAATTATACATAGATAATTCCACTTAGAAAACCAATTACAGAAGAGACAATTCCAGAACTAGGTTATCTGTTATAAACTTCACATATGAACATATTTTATCCATGAAAAGTATTTCACTTCAACACAAATAGATGCATTATATCAGATATACATAATCATTCTAACATAGAAGGAGAAGATTAACATATCTGAACCAGTTTGCGGGAAGAAAAAGGGAACAACCACATTCCTCCCAACCGTAGAACAAGGCAGCCAAATCACTTGCCCCATTCACCCCCTAGCCTGACCATGAGTCCATGAGGGAAAAATTGAAATCTCCTCTTCAACAATGTCTTCCTCTAATAGTAGTCTTATCCTTGCCTCACACTCAACAATCAATGTTCATAACAACAAGTATTCAATAGTTCTTTCCAACATACTAGGCAATGCCCTGCCTCCTCACGTATGCTATTTATCAAAACAATCTTTTTTCCTAGGTCTTTTTCCCTCCCTTAGGAATTTTCCCAGCTTTCTAAATCCATGATTTTCAAGGGCTCCCAATGGCCAAATCCCTAATTTTCAACTTGTAACAATTAGCCCTGAGGTAGTTCCAACATGTTCCCCACTCATGGAGTCATAGTCAGTTGATTTTAACATGGTTGTTCCATGTGTCCCCTGCAATAATTATAAAATATTATGTTTTCATACAAGTGTCATAGTCAAATAGTTAATTGGGTCAAATCCGATCTCTACCCATCAGTCATAATAATTAATTACAATTTACCAAATTTGAAATTCGGAATTTCCATAAATGGCAAAAAAAATTCCAAATTCGAATTTACCAATAATAGAATAATTTTCCTAACAATTTTCGAATTCAAAAATAATTTATTTTGGGGGATGTCACATCCTTCCCCCTTCAATAAAACACTATCCTCAATGTTCGTTCCTTTCTTGGAATAGGATTGGATGAGATTTTTGTAAATCTCCCTCCAACTCCCAAGTGACCTCCTCAGGGATAAAGTGCTTCCATTGCACCTTTACCTGAGCGTCGGCTCTGTTCCGAAGTGTTATTTCTCTCCAGTCCACAATGCACAGGAGTTCCGCCTAAAACTCACCTTCTGGCTCCACCTATACCAAGTTCCAATCGATCATGTGAGTAGGATCATGAACATAATTTTTCAACAAAGAAACATGAAATACGTTATGAATTTTTAGATTAGCTGGAAGTGCAAGTTAGTATGCTACAGGGCCAATTCGAGCTAGTATCTCAAAGGGACCACAAAACCTGGGTGTCAACTTGGCACAGTTCCCGAGTTTTAGTGAACTCTTTTGGGATTTAACTTTTAAGTAAACATGATCTCCCACTTGAAACTCCAAGTGTCTTCTTTTCTGGTCCACATAACTTTTATGTCTGTCATGTGCCTCTTTCAAGTTCTTTTGTACTTTTCTTACCATAATTTCCATTTCCTGGAGCATCTCTGGTCCAACCATAAGTCTGTCAACCAGGTTGTCTCAACTAATTGGAGTCGTACACTTTCTGCCATACAGTACCTCGAAGGGGCTTAACTTAGCCGAAGTTTGGTACCCATTGTTATATGCAAATTCTACCCGGTGTAGGTAGTCTTCCCACTTGCTTGGTTTTTTTCTTACATACATGTGGAGCATATCCTCCACAATTTGGTTCGTTCTTTCAGTTTGTCCATCTGTTTGTGGATGATAACTCATACTGAAATTAAAGTTAGTATTTATCCCTGCAAACAATTCTTTCCAAAAAGTAGATGTAAATTTTACGTCTCTATCCAAAATCACCATTTTAGGAATACCATACAGTCTAAAAATTTCTTTCATAAATATTTCAGCAATATTTATAGCTTTAAAAGTAGACTTTACAGGAATAAAGTGTGCAGACTTACTGAGTTTATCGATTACAACCATAATAGAGTCATTATGTTTCTGAGTTTTAGTCAAAGCTGTAATAAATTCTAGCGATATGGTCTCCCATTTCCATTTTGGTACTGTTAATGGTTGTAGTAGGCCGGCTAGATGCTGGTGTTCAGCCTTAACCTGCTGACAATCTTGGCACCTAGCCAAGTATTTTGCTGTTTCGCCCTTCATATTAGGCCAGAAAAATAGTTTTCTAAGTGATGTTATCATTTTCTGGTATCCTAGATGGCCAGAATATAGTTTCTTATGCACTTCATCTAAGACTGTTATCTTTAACTCTGTTGAATCTGGTATGTAAAGTCTTTTTTAAAATTGTAGTAGTCCATTTTTGTCGATACTCAGATCTGGTTTATTTGAGTTTGTGGTACTGTTTTGTAATTCTGCCATTATCTTAGTGTAATTTCGTCGTTAGTACTTGTCGTCCTTATTCTTTGTTCTAGATCACTTTCTGCCCTGCTGATATTTATCTCAAATAACCCATGGACTCTTCTTCTTAAAGCATATGCTACCTTATTTTCCTTACCCTTGATATGTCTTACCTCAAAGTTGAATTCACTCAAAAAGGCTAGTCACCTTGCTTGCCTTGCATTAAGATCTAGCTGGCTAAACAAATATTTCACACCACTATTATCCGTCAATAATAGAAACTTTCTACCCATTATGTAGTTCCACCACATTTTTAAGGCGTGAATTATTGCTGCCAATTATAAGTCATGAGTGACGTAGTTTCGCTCGTGCTCCTTTAATTTCTAGGATTCATAACAAATAGCGTGTCCATCTTGAGTTAGGACACCACCTAGTCCTTCTTTATTCATGTCAACATAGACGATGAAGTCTTTGTCTGGGTCTGCTACTTTTAAAATGGGTGCGGTTGTTAACAATTCCTTCAACTTATTAAAACTGTTTTGACATTTCTGTGACTAGTTAAACTTGGTCCCTTTCTTTTGTAATGATGTGATAGGGTAGGCTATCTTGGAAAACCCTTCTATAAATCTGCGAAAATATTTGGTGATTCCCATGAATGACCGGATATCTGCTACATCCTTAGGTATCGACCATTCCATGATGGCTCTTATTTTCTCAGGGTTGACTGCAATGCCTTCTGCAGAAATTACATGTCCTAGCCATTGTATTTTATTTTGATAGAAATCACACTTATCGAATTTAGCATGCAGTTTTTTCTTTCTCAAAGTTTGCAGAACTATTCTTAATTGTTCTTCGTGTTCTTCTTTTGTTTTAGAATAGACCAGAATATCGTCGATAAATACCAATACAAACTTGTCTAATTACTAACTGAAAATACTATTCATTAGACACATAAACGTGGCTGGTGCATTAGTAAGCCCGAAAGGCATGACTACGAATTCGTAGTGTCCATATCTTGTTCGAAATGTTGGTTTTCTTATGTCCTCATCTTTTATCCTAACTTGATGATAACCGGATTGTAAATCCAACTTTGAAAATATCTTGGCTCCACCTACTTGATCGAACAAATCATTTATCCTAGGTAAGGGGTACTTGTTCTTAATAGTCATTTTGTTCAATTGTTTATAATCGATACATAGTCTTAGAGTACCCTCTTTCTTTTTCACAAAGAGGACTAGTGATCCCCATGGTGAAACACTCGGTCTGATATACTCTTTGTCCAATAACTCCTACAGTTGTATTTTTAATTCTGTCAATTCTAGTAAACTCATTCAATAAGGTGTTTTAGAGATAGGGGCTGAACTAGGTAGCAGGTATATGGAGAAGTCTATTTCCCTTCTAGGGGGTAATTCAGGTATTTCATCAACAAACACATCTTTGAATTCACGTGGGACAACAAGGCATTCCAAGTTGGTCTTATCTTCTTTTTCTAACAGATTCGTTATTTGGATGGCATAAACTTGGCATCCCTTTCTCATGCATTTCTTGAATTGCATTGTTAAGACTTGCCTAACTGATATTGGTTTTTGTATACCTTGGACTGTTCTAGTAGTGCCATAAATGTCTTTATAATTAAGTGTCTTTGCATAACAATCTAGTAATGCTTTGTTCTCTTCCAACCAATCCATTCCGATAATCACATCATAAGATCCTCATGGCAGGATGTTCAAATTTGTTTTTATGTTTTGACCATCTAAACTGAACTCAAAATAAAAAATAAATTCAACCACTTTCCTTTTAGTTCCTGTTGCTAATTGTACCAACCATGATTTTGCGTGTTTCATCCTCTTAAGTTTATTTGACTCTACTACACTAGGAGTGATATAACTTAACATAGCTCCGGGATCAATTAAAACATAAATTCGGGTGTTATTGATTTTACCTTCGATTTCCACCATAGAGGAATGGTGGCCAACTTGCCAACCATCCACAGATGCATTTATCCGATGCAAGCTTCTTCCCACATCACCTACTGTCGAGGCTTCCTACAAATTATGAACAACAATTCTATTTTTTGTATTTAAACGTGGATAGTTCCTCCTCAGATGAGGTTCTCCACATTCCCAACACTTCAATGGTTCACAGGGTCTATCCCCCAACTTCTTTGTTCCCAAATTTACTGGTTTACCACTGCCCTGCATACTTTGATAATTGGAGTGAAATTCTTTTCTAGGAAATCTTTTTGTTGCATTCTGATAAGGAGTTGCCTGGTGTCCCTTCTTCCACTGTTTCATTCAATCTTGTTTCTTATCCTTCCAAGCTTTGGGGAAATTATGCCCACTGTTTTTACTGATCGTAGCACATTCGTCCTTTCCTGAATACTTCACTCAAGGACTTGGGGTTGTCAAAATCGAATCTGTCCTTGTAGGGCTGTGGTAAATAGCTTAGGAACCGCTGTATTTTTACCTTGTCCTCCCAGATATAAGGTATGAACCTTAGTAGTTCCAGGAATTTATTTATAAGATCCTCCATTGTCTCCTGACTAAGTCTTAACTCATAAAATTATTTTGTTTTCCTTTCATAGTATCTTTCAGATAGGTATTGTTTCTTGAAATCTTTCTTGAAGTCGAACTATTCCATCTATTTCTCTTTTAGGCCCTTAGCCAATTTCAGATCTTGCCACCAGATGCTGGATTTATTTTTTCAGATTGTAAATGGCCATTATGACTTTCATATTGTTGGAATAGTTGTATATCTGGAAATATTTTTTGATGTCTAAT
Organism: Picea engelmannii; assembly: GCA_009831015.1. Taxonomy (NCBI): domain Eukaryota; kingdom Viridiplantae; phylum Streptophyta; class Pinopsida; order Pinales; family Pinaceae; genus Picea; species Picea engelmannii. The sequence continues at coordinate 654,605 of ML795683.1, read as the reverse complement.
AACCATGCTTCTACTTCCTCTCTTGTTCTGGATTCTCCATCAAAGGTAGATGGTTTAATTTTCTTAAATTCTCCTTCAAGGTGGTCTACTTGTTTTCTTTTTCTTTCTACTTTGGTTTTATCCTAAGCTGGAGGTGTACCTTTAAACGAACTGTCTCCTTTTTCTTCTTCAGACCCAGAGTTCTTGGAGGCCCTTTTGCTGACCTCTTCTTCATTGTTATCATCCTTTGGGATTTTCTTTGTCACTATACTATGCAGCAAGACTTCATTTATTTCCTGCTACTCATGTTGTGCTTTCTTCAGTTTTTCATTATCCTCTTTGAAAACCTACAACTCAACAATGAGATTCCTCATTGTTTCCAGAACTTCGGTAAGTGAGATTCCGTCACTATTCTGTCTCTGATTTTCAGGAAGCCCTTGTTCAGGATTCCCATCAAGTCTGATTTATGAGTCATCCTATGCTACCATGATTAACACAAAATAGAAAAGGGTTTTCTATTTGCACCAGTAAAATTTTATTAGTTTTTCATAAACAAAATTATGTGCTAAGTAAATCAGATGGCCTTGTTCAAGGTCCAAGTGTTGTAACCTTTTCTCTGATACCATATGTAATGTACCTCTAATTACCATAAATTTTTTTTTGTGTGTGGTCATAGATTATCAAAGTAAAGACATATCTAATTCCATCTTGCAACAGGGGAATTATGCACTTCTTCCTTCCACCATTGATGCTTACCAAAACTATTTTATAAATGAAATTAAAAGACTTCACCTCATCCTTGAAACTCTCGACTCCTTGCAATCATACAAGTATTTATTTCTACTCTTATCTTAGGCTATACTTCTGTCCTTAGCAAACTATACGTATATATATACCACAATGTTTATGTAACAACATATATATATATGTCTATTGCCAATTCTATTGCGCCAGCAAGGCTTACCGTGAGGAGAGTATTACGAATGATCCTTCATAAATGATGAAGTGACCATTACATTTCTTCGGGTATGGGTGACACAGAACTTAATGAACCCTTTGCTATCAACATGATCACCAGTACGTGTGAGTATCAAGCGTGGAGACAATAGTTAAGGACCAGTTCTCACATTACCCTTTTAGGAATAACTATCGTTCTCATACAAACTAACTCTTGATATGAGGCTTCCTTTTCCTTAATGAAATTTGATGAGTACATCGAAACCCTAACCAAACTAGAATGAGTAGTCTGAACTGTCTTCCAATTTGATTTTTCCGTGGATTGAGGCAGAATTAACTTTGGATATGGTTGAGAAGGTGTAATGACTCTTCTGCCAGAGCGTTTAAGGCATTCTGAAACAACCCCTCGAGACTATCATGAGTGTAATGTGTCCCTCTGAAGTCTCGCCATCTTTCCCTAGCTACGGTACTGAGTTTACAGACTGCCATTAAGCATCATTAGACTAGTAGATGGGTGCTAGAGACTACCGTCTTCATTATTTTCTTTTTATATCGGCTCTGTGTGTTTCCTGCGATTATGGTCGAGTTATCAAACCTTCTCTGTAACTGTTCAGTTCTTAAGTTGTTGACTCATTCTGGAACAAAAATGTTTTGGGCAGACCACTACCATTGGGATTCTACATAAACGACGTAAGAGCATCTGGTGAGTCGTTTTGGCAACACTCTGTATTATAACAATCATTCTGGTTATGGGAGGTAGTTTATCGAAGTCTTTTGAAGTTAAGTTTGCTTGATAGTATATGGTTTGGATAATAGAAATGGATGTACATTTTGTGAGGTCTCTGGTTTACCTTTCTTTGGTATTCTGGCCTTCAAGACCGTAAGGACGACCTCTTACCTTAGGCTTCTCCAAAACCTTGAGTCCTTTCTTTAGTTGCAGTTACAGTCCTCTTGTCTTCTTATTGTATACGCCCACCCCTCATTAGGTTATAGTAAAATAAAATTTCATTTATCAGAGGAAGGGTAAAAGTCTTACGAAAAAGTCCCATCGTGAAATGCATAAAGTGTTGTATAATTCATCTTGTTTCCGTTATGGTCTCAACCTATCATCCAGTGTTGAATTAAAAGACCTCTGCAATTTTAAGCCTATTATTATATCTTACAGTATCAGTGAAGTCTCTTGAAATTTCTTAGATGTTATTTGTAACTATCTTTATCCCTACCATTTGAATTCAGTAGATAGGGGTATCTATATCAATCGTTGAATTAAAAATATATCCCCTGCACATTGTTTCTAGATCTATAACTCAATTGTTAAGTAGATTTTGTCCTCTGTGGGAAAAAAAAAGTTTATGATGTTTACGCACAACATGTTTGTGTCGTTTGAATAGTAGACAATACTCGAAAATTAGAGGGCTTTTGGTCTAAAATAAAGACTTAATATTTGTTTACTCTTAATATGTTATATGTCATTCATGTATAAAGGGAATTAGTATAGTCGATTACTGTATTTCGTTATTCGTGAATACTGTGTAAATATTTTCCTTATACTGTTTTAAATCGTTTCCTTTTTCAAGAGTTGAAACACATCACTAATGATGGGCCCTGTTTGATGCGAGGGTACCCATCAGTGAGTTGTTGCCCCATCCATCCGTGGCCCTAGGCATCTATCCAGATGGAAAACAACAAGGAAAAATAATTTATGCGAGCCGTGAATCAGAAGTTAAGTAATGTCTTGGTATGATGTATTAATAAACATTATAACTCTGTTCATGTTCTTCTCAAGTTTTCCTTGTATATAATTTTCTAATCTTCGTATATGGTGATTCTTCCAAGTTTTTCGTCTACACAAAGGTTTCAGATGTTTATCCGCATGCTCACCGCAAAAAGGTATTCGAGTTCTCTTATGTAACCCTTTCGGAGTTCGAACAGTCAGTGTTGCAAATTTAAATGTAGTCATTCTGTGTCATTTTCTCATTTTCCTATCGGGCTTGGAAAGGGAAAATTTCCCAACTGTAACTTAAAGTTTGGGTCTGATTATTAGTATGACTCTTGCAACGATTTATGTATAGGATTACCCTGTTCGTTTGAAGTAATGAAATGACTGTTTGAACGATTCTCCTCATCGTTTCGGGTCTCACCCTACTCTGGAATTTAATTACCCTGGCTATTGTTTAGATTGAAGGTTCTGTTACAAATTCTAAAGGTTTGATTACAAAAAAAAAGGGTCGAAGTGTATTAGATCGACAATACTATGTCATTTTATTTCCTGTCAACTTGCCTTGTTTTTATTGTCGATATGTTTCATTTTGGACTTGTAGTAGTTAGATTGGATACAACACTGAATAAATATAATGATCTGAGTTATCAAGATAATGGTAGAATGAGGTTACGATTCTGTGTTTTATTTCCAGATCACTTATATATATATATATGTATGCAAATTTATATACATACATACCTGTGCATCTATTGTTGTTTCAACTGTGTAAGGGGTTTCTAAAAGATTGGTAGGATTTGAAAATGTAAGTTATATGTATATTCATCATTCAATAATTTGTCTATCATTTAATGCAGTGGTTATCCGTTCAGTTGGGTGTTTCACTTTGTATAAATGGAAAAGTACGCTTAGATGTTCTATCAACATGTGATTTATGACGTTTATGCATCTCCTCATCTTTATTCTTATGGAGTATTCTACTTTGGTAATATCTATGTCTGATCAACGTAACTTATTCAATCTTATTTGGTTCTGTAATGAGAATTAAAAAGGAGTCCAGACTCTCTGATTCAATATTTCTTTATATGAAAAGTAGTTGATTTCCAGTTGGTATAATTTTTTTGCTTATATACTATGACATCAGATCTCTATGTAAGTGTGTTTCTGTTACAGTTACACCATTTTCGTTTAAGAAAATATATCTATGTAAGGTACCAACTACATATATATATATATATATATATATATATATAACATCTTGTATGAAATATATATGTATGGTACGTAGAGTCCATATTGTCTCGTACCTTTCCCTTTATACGAGAAAGGAAAGCTTAACTATGAAATATGAAATTTTTGAAGATTTAATTACAGAGATACACATAAATTTATTATATATTCAGACTTGTTAAAATACAATTATACATAGATAGTTCTACTTAGAAAACTAATTATAGAAGAGACAGTTCCAGAACTAGGTTATCTGTTATAAAATTCACATACGAACAGATTTTATCCACGAAAAATATTTCACTTCAACACAAACAGATGCATTATATCAGATATACATAATCATTCTAATAGAGAAGGAGAATAATAAACATATTTGAACCAGTTCATGGGAATAGAAAGGGAACAACCACGTTCCTCCCAACCATAGAACAAGGCAACCAAATCACTTGCCCCATTCACCCCCTATCCTGACCATGAGTCCATGAGGAAAAACTTGGAATCTTCTCTTCAACAATGTCTTCCTCTAACACTAGTCTTCTCCTTGCCTCACAATCAACAATCAGTGTTCATAAAAAAAAGTATTCAATAGTTCTTTCTAGAATACTAGGCAGCGTCCTGCCTCCTCACATATGTTATTTATCAAAACAATATTTTTGCCTGGGCTTTTTTCCCTCCCTTGGGAATTTTCGCAGCTTTCTAAATCCCTGATTTTCAGGGGCTACCAATGGCCAAATCCTTGATTTTCCACTTGTAACAATCAACCCTGAGATAGTTCCAACATGTTCCCCACTCATGGAGTCATGGTCAGTTGATTTTAACATGGATGTTCCATTTGTCCCCCTGCAATAATTATAGAATATTCTATTTTCATACAAGTGTTATAGTCAAATAGTTAGTTGGGTCAAATCAGATCTCTGCCCAATAGTTATAATAATTAATTACAATTTATCAAATTCGAAATTCAAAATTTCCATAAATGGAAAAAAAATTCCAAATTCAAATTTACCAAAAACGAAATAATTTTCCTAACAATTTTCGAATTCAAAAATAATTTATTTTTGGGGATGTCACACACGTAGTGCGTCCTGAAGGGAACGTCGTGCAAGGAAAACAAAAAGAGGCGAGTGGCACCCTTGGAGCACCTAGTGTGTCCTGAAGGGCACATCGTGATTTTAACTGGTAAGTGAATAAACCTAGACGACCTTAAAATGAATGATGTGAGAAGTAATATTTAAAAACAATTCTCCTTAATAAAAATGTCACCCAACCTAGTGAAATTAAAATCTAGGTCTATGTAGAACGTGTGGTAAAAAAAAAATAATAATAACAAATAAACATGTAACAAGAAGGGGGTTAAGAAATTTAAATTTATTTATTAAAGTCAAAATTATAATGGAGGATTAAAATTTAAAAAAAGGAAAATGGTCGTTTTTATCTAATTTAATTTTAGTTAAAAAGAAAAGAGGGTAAATGGTTATTTTATCTACACTTGTTAAATTGATTTTTAGTTAAAAAAAGAAAAAGAGGGCAACTTAAAAGACATAGGAATAATTATTTATTTGATAAAATTAATTTTCTAGTGCAACTAGGGGATCAGGGGACATGGGTACGTGCCAAATGTTTCCTAATTAATAAATGAAAAAGCAATTGGGAAACTAATTACTTGAAAACTCTATAAAAAGGATGGAGGAGGAGGAGTATGAATCTGATCTTTTTGTGTAACATTACGTTGTTGAATTTTTTTCTTGACTGAACTTATCTTGTGGGAGTTGGGATACCCAGCGCGGGTAATGAGTGGTAGCTCGACCTTGAAAGGTGAGCACGATGTTAGCAGTTCTCTGGTATTGTGTGTGTGTGGCCCCTTTGCAGCTCGCGGGGCTCAGGGGGAAGAAAAGTACTCCTAGCATTGGCTGGGAGGTACCGGTGAGGTCACATCGATCAGCAAGCGAGAGTTGGAAGGAGCCTGCGCAGGACAATGAATCAGAACTTTCACATTTAGCTACGATATGCATGTGTATAGTTTTGAATGGTATTTTAATATTATTCCTGAGCCTTTAGTACTGTACTTCTATTGTGTTAAAGATTATGTTTTATTCAGGGTTTTATGATCAATAACTTAAAGTCATCCCAACCTGATACTCGTTGTATTTTGAATTGATTTCCCTTGGTGAATCCCAAAATCTGAATGCTAACTTCTTTGCATTTGGTTTTATTGATTATTACGAAAAAAAAACTTTTGTTTTTATCTTTCATCCCTTATCCCTTTAGTTATTAGTCCATGCCTAAGCAATCAAACAGGAGCCAAATCAAAGGTCGTCACTCTAGTGTTTAAATACCTATAGATTCAAATGCCCTTCTTTCCCGTGCATGGATAATAAGTGAAGGATAATTTTCAACCAGCTATCAAACCCTTACTTATCTCTATGTTTTTATCTTATGATTAATCTCCATTCCTTGCACCTTCTTATGAATGAGTAGATGTGCATTTTGATTGATCCATTTTCAAATGATTAGTCTTGCGCCTTCTTAAGTTGAGTATCTCTGTGTTTTTGTTGATTTGTCTCTAATCGATTAGTCTCTGCGATTTTGTTTGATTACCTTTACGCTTTATCTCTATGATTTCTTGGCTATTTCCCAACGCGTGATTGGTATAACCTCTGCGATTTTATTGATAAATCCCAGTACTTGTTTGTTATCATCTATGCGATTTTAAATGATGAATCCCAGTGCTTGGTTTGGTATTTGACTGCGATTTACATGTATATTGACTCCAATTATACATGCTAATGGCAGTGTGGTTAATAGGTGAAAGACTAGAATACCATTATTAGTTATCATTATTTAATAGATAATGTTTGTCTTTAAGGATATGACTGTATTATTTTAATGATATGGCTCGAATTTAGATATGTCTGCGAATTGATTTAAGTCTGTTTTTTTCTTTAATGATATACCTACATTACCATATATCTGGATTATATATATGTGATTTAATAATATGTATGACAGTAAATGTTTAATAATAATGGGTAGCGATTTAATGTGTAGACAGTAAATTGATTTAAGTATTCATTTTTCTTTAATGATATACCTACGTTATCATATATCTAGATTATATATCTACGATTTAATAATATGTATGACAACAAATGTTTAATAATAATAGGTAGAAATTTAATAATGGGTAGTTATTCAATAATGGGTAGCGATTTAATGTGTAGACAGTATGTAACATCCCACTTTGGCGCACTGAGCGAACTTATTCTTTGAGGACACTTGCTCGCAAGTGATCCGGATTATTATGCTATTAAAACTTTTGATTTTGATTATGAGGTGTTATGGATTGATGACATGTTGTTTTACTACATTGACATAGACAGGTGTTATTGACTCGGTTTATTGAGTGTGCAGGATTTTGGACCTCAAGGATGCAGAAGCATCGATGGAACCCCTTGGACTCCGTATCAAGTCAGGGAGTGTATCATTGGGTTTTGATTGTTTTACTGTGATATTAGTGCATCTGATTAGATGATATGATATGGATATGTTCTGACATGATTTGTTGATGATGCAGGCTGACGATAGCTTGCCGACTAGACTCACATGTGGAGTAAAGGGGTCATGCACGACTACTAGAGATGTTGAGGGAGAGGTGTGGACAACAGCCCTGCCACAACCTACTAGCACTCCTGTCGTGGCTCGAACTGTAGGTTAACGTTTACCTAGTTCTAGAGGACCCACGATGTCGTGAGGGCAGACTACGACAATTGCTCACGATGATTCTAAGGGTGCGCAATAAGGCAGGGGCCTTATTCCTTAGAGTCCCTTAGTCTCACACAAGTTCACCTGGTGGAGTATTGACTCCAGGGGTTATTGATGTCTACCAAGTCAATCAAGAGGCGAGTGGCACCCTTGGAGCATGTGGTGTATCCTGAAGGGCACGTCGCGCAAGGGAAAAGATGAGGCGAGTGGCACCCTTGGAGCACCTAGTGCATCCTGAAGGGCATGTCGCATTGTTTTTGATAAATGAATGAACCTAGATGTCCTTAGGATGAACATTGTGTTAAGAATTAAAAAAAAAAAAAACTTTGTCCCTAATAAAATGTCACCCATCACGAAAATTAAGGTCTAGGTCTAAATTATGCTAGTGGTAAAATTTTATCCTTTAAAAAAAAATTAATAAATAAATATAAAAACAACATAAATAATAATTATACTCTTCATTAAATCTTGTAACACGAAGGGAATAAGAAATTTAATTTATTCATAAAAAAAAATAAAAAAATCTATTGGAATAAAATTTAAAAGAAAAAGGGGAATTAATTGTTTTATTATTTTGATAATTTAAAATATACTAATTAAATGAGAAAAGGGAAAAAGTGTTAATTTCCACACCTTCCTTTTTGAGTTCTAATTAAAAAGGGGAAAGAGGGAAAATCTAAAAAATTAGGAAACTAGGAAAAGAGGTAAACATAAAAAGGGAAAAAGGGGAACATAAGGGAAAAAGGGGAAAATCAAACTTAGAAAAGTATCTACCATTTAAGAGCTTTCTAATTTAAACTAAACTAGCAATTTAATAATAGGGAAAGCCATTAAAACCTGTAAGAGAATTTGGGGACACCTAGGAGTGATTATAGGAGTAACTCTAGGTGGGTGAGGGAAATAAAGATAATTAATTAATTAAAGAAATTAATTTATGGAGGAATGTAGGGGATGGGGGACACTTGTACAGAGAGGAAATTTTAGAAAATTATTTTTAAAACTTTAATTAAATGAGATTTTAGGAAAGAAAAGGAGTTCAAAACTCTATATAATGAAGGAAGGAGAAGGATGAAGGATCATCTTCTATTTGCGTAACATTACACTGCAGAAATATCCACTTGACTGTCTTAACTTGTGGGAGTTGGGATACCTAGCTCGGTGAGGAATGGTAGCTTGGCCTTGTGAGGCAAGCTGGGAGCTAGTCAAAATCTCTGGATAGTGAGTGTGTGGCCCCTTTGTGGCTCAGGGGGCTAAGGGGGAAGAAGAGTACCCCTAGCATTGGATGGGTGGTATCGGTGAAGTCTCGACGGTCGGGAAGCGGGAGTTGCACGGAGCACGTGGGATGTCATTCCGAGCAGGCGATTAGGCAATGGTACGCTCTCTTCATTTTTATATGGTAGAATGTATTAGGACTTATGCTTGGATCAACTTATTTAATGGAGAAGTAAGCTGATGTTTTTTTTAAAATTGATGACTGAAACTTTCCTTAGCCTAGCTCGATGGTTGTTGATCACATGGCCTTCATTTTCCCGCATGTCTTGACCACCTTGATGTGTTTATTGTGACCTTCATGGTGGTTTATCCTTCATCTCTAGCTCACCAGTCCTCGCCTGAGCAGTCAGCCAGGAGCCTGATCTACGGTCGTCGCCTTAGCGTTAAAAGACCTATGGATCTCAACATCCTTCTTTTCTGTGTGAGGATGATGAGCGAAGGATGAACCTGTTAGTCGGCTACCGTTGATGTTTGTCTCTGGCTGATTGTTGATTCCGCCATCTGGAAACGACCTCTACGTGTGGATTATCTAGTGTCCTGGTTGGTTTATCTCTGCGCTTGTTGTTTTCCGTGCCTTAAGGGCTTAACCTTGGATTTTCTCTACGCTTGGGCTGATAGAATCTCTGCGATCATTTCAATGAATTTTCCCAATGGGTCCTTACGTTTTTATTTTTCTATGGTATTGAATTGAACCTGAACATCCTTTTCTTATATTGAATGGTTGTCTTCTCTTTGCCTCTTACAATATTTGTTTTATTTCTATATTTCATGGGATGTATTGTATGGCGTTGTTGCTCATTTAATTAATGACAGTGAAGTAATTTCCTTCTGATGTGTATAGTACAATGATTCTGTTGTTGTTACTCATTGTTTCAATATGATTAATCTCTACATCAATGTTAAGTTGTATGAATATATTTAGGCATGGAGGTTATGCACTGAGTGTTAACATAAGGCGTCCATGAGAATCTAATGTTGTTGACAGTCCGTAAAAAGAAAAAAATAATAATAAAAATATATATAACGTTTCTTGCTTTCCAAGAATGGCATAGATTATGCATGCTAATGTCCTTGTTCTAGAATTACACGCAGCCATTACAGAAGGAAGCTATTGTCTTCGCCTTCATGCATTATGTTCTTAGTTTGTTATGAATTGGAGTTGTGTACGATCAATATCCCTTGCAAGGCACAAGTTAAACTTGTTTACTAGTAACCACCCCTCACAAACTTCGATTTCAGTTGTGCATCTGTTTGGAGCAAGGGCCATCATAGAAATATGGTAAAAGAAAACGAATTGTTGGCCTTGTCCAAATTCCAGTTTTACGGACGATTGTCCTTCAACTAGACTTATTTCCCATACAGTATTGGAGTAGTTGAAAAGGAAGGCTGGAAGTAGGATGGCATCGCATTTTCAGGTTGCACCTTTGGTGGCATCGCCTTTTTATTCAAATTCAGTTGTCTAGTCGGAGGAGAATTTGTTGGCCATTGCTACAGGCCATTTGGTCACCATTCTGAATCCATCTCAGTTGGATGGGCCTCGAGGTTTGATTAATCTCTGCAAGCCCACCATTTGATATTGGAGTATTATGGATTCTTCTATATCTTAAATTGGTTAGATCCTTGTTCTTCTGGAAGGAGACACATGTGTTCTAAGTTTCTACTATTAGATATTTTTACTTGGTCTAAGTAATAGGAGTTTCCTTCCCACTCCCATAATTTCACTACTTATGGGTATGCGTGCAACTATATTCCTGTCTAACTCCGATGATAGCATTCACAATCTTAATTGGGACAATGTGTTGCCAGTGTTGGCTACATCTTCACATTGGTTATGGCAACGGTAGTACTAGGGTTGTTGGGCAGTAAGCATGTATACTTTAGCCCTCACTATCACATTCCTTAGTCAGCGCCATCACTTTAGCAATCACCTTAGCGATATCTCTTATTGTAATTGCCCAGTAACAGCATGTTGGGACAACGACATCTTTTCTTGACAATGATTATGTACCTTATACAAATATTTCAAGGCCTTCATGGTCAGACTTAGACTGATTAGTCCTAGATGTTCAAAAAAAGATTTAGAAAGAGATTTATAGTTATAGCAGCAATAGAGTTGGATTTATCTCTGTCCTATCAATGCTAGATAGTCACCCAAATTTAGATAGCCTTAGCATTGGTTGATATATAGTCTTACCATCTATTTTATAGACTTGGTTTTTACAACAGTTCCTTAGAAGGTTATTAAAGCAGTTCTTCAAATGTTTGGTATCGGTTGCTTTAATGGTTATAACCATTTCCTTATTATCATTTGTTTACTATAGCAGTTCTTAGTGTGTTTTTAAACAGTCCCAATTGTGTATTTCTCTACCTATTTAATTATTAATTTCTAAAGTTCAAACATCAAGCTTTCAGTTTATGCAATGACAACTGCTATATTAATTGCCTTACCAATTATCAGAACAAGTGTTACAACAATGTTAATGGTCAGCGGTTTCCCTTTTTGCTGTAATTGCCAAGATAATTGATACAACGATGTCTTTGGTCCAATAATTGCCATGTTAATTGCTACCCTGATTCATTGGTCAGTCGATTCCTTCTTATGGATTAAATGTTGCAGTGAGTTAAATGGTTAACAGTTATATAAGTTGCCTTGCTACTGTTATAATAATCGTTATGTTAACTAGCATGATAATCGCCTTGTTAGTGCTATATTACTTGTTATGAAAATAGTCATGCAAACTACCCTGTTATTGCTAAATTAATTGTATGTTAATCATTATGTTAAATGCCTTGTTAACTACTGTAATAAATGGTTATGTAACAAAATTGTAATTACCATGTTGATTTGCTGCAACAATGTTATTAGCTGGCAGTTCCCCCCTCAATGATAATAAACAACTAGTGTGGTTAGCTTGATCATTATGGCTATACTAATGTTGAGGTTTAACTGTTCATAAATGCTATATGTAGCATTCCACTTTAAGAATGTTTATGTTGTTATTCAATTTTATAGCTAGTCGGATGGGGATTCGGATTAATATAATTTTCCATTTAGGTTGTAATATATATTAAAATTAGTATGGTGAGTAAAGACTAGATTGCAAATTCAGACTTGCTAATTTAGATATGTAATTGATGTTAGTTGGATTTATAGATATCGCCTAATTGGTAACTCAGACTCGCTAAATTTGAGTCGTAATTCATGTTAAGTTCGGTGGGTAACTCGTTGACTAATGGAATTTAGACTGGTTAATTGATTTGTAATTAATGCCAATTTAAGTCATAGATAACGACCTTTTAGCCTTGATTCATGGTTGTTGTTTAATATTAATTAATGTTTGTACGTGGTTTTGTAAACATTCAATGTGATCGGTTTTTCTCACTGTAAGGGGTTCTAGTTACTTGTGTAATTAATTTCGGGTGCATTGGGTTGTTAGGATGATTGTCCTTAGCTTAGTAGTCTTGGTCTTCTTGTGTTGGGTAGGATGTAGACACCTCCTTGTTCCTCAGAACAGTCGCCAGCCTTGAGACCTTAAATGGTCAAAATCGATGGGAACCTAGGCTTGAGCGTTTCTTATGTGTCCTAGAGGTCCTAACCATTGCAGGGTAGGATGGGTGGGTATTCATTCTTATTCTTCATCGGTTGAGTGTCATACATTTCTTATAGGTGCTTGATGTGTTTCTATTTTAGGTCGTCATGTTGTTGTTGCGTGAGGCGTGATTTGCATGCGTAGTGTTCACCGTCGTGTTGCGTTGTTGAGTATAATGTCATCATTACCATCCTACACACACAAAAAAAAATAAAAAATGAAGGGTGCTTTTACCAGTTGTACATCATAGGAGTCATACCAGATGGGGATGTGACATGGATAGTTATTCAATAATGGATAGTTATTCAATAATGGGTAGCGATTTAATGTGTAGACAGTAAATTGATTTAAGTATTCATTTTTCTTTAATGATATACCTACGTTATCATATATCTGGATTATATATCTGCGATTTAATAATATGTATGACAGTAAATGTTTAATAATAATACGTAGCGATTTAATAATGGGTAGTTATTCAATAATGGGTAGCGATTTAATGTGTAGACAATAAATCTTAATTAAATGTATGACTGCGTTTTTGTTTTTACAGTAAATCTTATTAAATTGTATGATGGCATTTTTTATGACACAAAATCTTAATTGTATGACTGCATTTTTTTATATGACTGTGTGTTATCATGTGAAGGACTAAATCCCTGAATATTATACTCTGCATTTTGGATAGCGATTTCATATTCAACTCAGAGATTTTCTCATCTTTTAACTCAACGAATTCCATAAATTATATTTAACCCAACGATTTTTACTTAACTCAGTGATTTCCTCAGTATTTAAATCTGCAATATCATATATTCATTAGAATTATGAGTGGACAACATTTTTAATAGGTGAACGATGGCGTGGTAATTGTTCCTGTGTATGACAACGATCTTCAATGGATGTAGTGACATTTATTAATAAACAATAACATGGATGGTTTGACAACGAAATTTAATGGACACATTAAACTTGTTAATAGACAACAATATGGATGGTGGACAACGAATTTCAATGCATTTATCAATCTATTTATTAATAGTTCATCCTTATATTTATCAATAGACTTCTTGATAGACAGTTAAATTGTTAGTAGAAAACTACTTTATTGTTTTGCACAACATTTAGTTATGGTTTTTAATGTCCTTAGTTATGAAATTTATATGTTAAAACACAGTGAATCTTGTTATATAGCGATATCATAAACAACAGACCATTATTTCTAGACAACCATTTATATACATAAGCCTATCCATATTGTTAAGGTACAATAGACACCGATATCAATTAACCCTGGGTTATTTAAACTAACAGATAAAGATGTTATTAACTAAATTTAGACAGAGATTTAATTACTAGACAGTGATATCATAGACAACTTATCAATTTAGTTAGACAACATATCAACGCTAGACAACATATATGGTTTGCAACATATAACTACTAAACAAAAACAAAAGATTCCTCTTGGGCTAACAATATCGTTCTCATTAGAATTGCCTTTAATTTAAATTAGCAAGATAATTAGACGTGCATGATCAGTCTGGTTATAATGGATTCATCCTTAGGAAGGTACTTATCTAAAATTTTGGAATTGGAAAATAGATACCATGAGTTGTTTATTTTTAAGTTAATAATTATTTGTATGTGTACAGATTGATGTATGTTTGCATAGAATTTTTTGCGCTAGGAAGTTATTATGATGTATGATTTTTATAGTAGTCAGATTTCCCTTGCGCCTTATTGACTTGTTGATTGGGTGCTTGGTTATAGTATTCATGTTTGACGTTTAATTCAGTCTCCTAGCACGTTGGATTTTTCTTGGGATATTGGTCTAGATATGTTATGTTGTGCCTTGGTGAGTGTCACGCCTATCGCCTTGTGATGACATGATTTCTGATGAGGGGATCATTGTGTGTCTGATGGATAGACGTGAATGATAACTAGGCCGAAGTCTTGTGCTTCCCGTTGTGGGCATAGTGTTTTTTGTAATGGATGTTGGTACTTGGTTCTGTAATGCCTTAATGTGCTGGATTTTGAGTGTCGTAGAGGTTTCTAGTTATTGTTCGTCGAAGCCACTATGTCAGGTCATTGATGTTGTCCTTTAGCTTGTATGTGTTGTCTTGATTGTGTCGGGCGAGTAGTCATTTTTATCTGTCTATTGTTTATCACATGTTTCATATGGTTTCATGACGTGATAATATGTTGATTTGTCGTTGTCCGTTGCCTGATCTGTGTGCATTTTGTTCATTGACAAGTTGTGTGTTTAAATGTTGTCGTCATTGCCTTCCTGCTTTAAAAAAATATATATTTATTTTGCGTTGTGTCCCATGTAGTCATAACGATGGGGACGTTACAAGGTTGGATACTTTTATGGATATTGGGAATCACTTGATGTCCCCTCTAGGTTAGATTTCCAAAAATGAAACTAGATGGTTTACCTCTCATACCATCCTTGAAATGAGGGGAAGTATCTGGAGGGTTTCTTGATATGTGTATTGCATCCAATATGTATATGTATATGCATATGCATATACATATATGATGATGATGATGATGATGATGATGATGATTATTAAAATCCATTGAGACCGAATTGGTTTATTGTACTTTAATAAGGTAATGGATTACTGAGAATTCCTTATAATTTTATTTATGTTCTTAAAAAACATTAAGAGAAGCATTCCAAGATCACCATAGTTTTGCTGAGTTAAGAGATTAAGAAGGTGGGTAGTGTGACAAATATTTTGAAATTGAGATCTAATATGGGTATACGCTAGACATTCTAAGAGAAAGTGTTTTTCATCATCAACCCTTCTAGTGTCACAAATTTGAAAAACTCAATATTTCATCCCTCAATAGTTTGGGAATTGACTAATGCCTAGTTTCACTACAGAGTTGTTGATGTTTAGATTGGTTAGGATCCAAACAACAACCTCACGAGGATAGAATCCCACTACATTTTTATAGATGTGGTACTCCTCTATTATAATCTGAAAGATGTATCTTGATGTTATTTGAAAAATAGGGGAATGCTAAACAACAGACATAAAATATTTATTGTTTTGTAGATATAATGGAAAGAGTAAAAAATATGTTCACATCGAAAAAGGTTCTTGAGAGAAGGACCAAGAATATTTGAAGACTGAAATAAATGTATGTACAAAATATTATACACGAATAAAGAAACCATAATATGAAAGTAAGACGTTCCTCACATCCATCACAACCTGATAAAATTTGATCACATTCATAAGAAGGAAAGGTAATATTCCACAATTGTAGAGAACTTTAAAAGAGTATTTCATTTAAAATGGAAACAAATATGATAGGTGCACTTGAAAAATATCGTGCTCATAAACTTAAAGTTTAAGAAATCATTGAAATTACACCTCGAAGTAGTTCTCTTGGGAGTTCAAAAATAATAGATTGTTTTACAATAAAGTAAAAATTAATGTTTGTATAAATGGACTGCGATGGGGCTCCCATGGACCATAAAATAAAGTAGAACAAGGTAGAAGATTAAAAGAAGAAAAAAAGAGATGATCATATATCGGTTATGGGTTCTCAAGAAATGAAAATAAACAACTGAATGCTTTATGAATTAGAAGTATGAAATATAGGGAATTATGAAAAAGTGATATATTCACTTACTATGATGGATTCTCTCGTGTCCTATTTTCTTGTTGTGGTGTCTTTTGTATTTTCCTTCGCTGGAATTCCATGACCGATTGCAACTACCTCTTCTTGATCTGGTTCTGTTATTTTAGTTAAGGAATTCTTTAACCAGTTTTCAATATAATCTCTCATTTGTGAAATAATTATTTATTTCCTTATTTTTCAGCCAAATAATGCTTTCCTTGTTTTTATGTCAAATAATGTTCTTTCCATATCTCTAAAGTCTATTGAAATTTGGTGTAGTACAGCCTTGATATATTCATTTTTGTTTACATAACTAACCATCCCACTTCCCACTTCTAATTTTGAATAATCGGTCAAACTATTAAATCTCTCAGCTGATGCAGTTTTCAATATATCCATTTTTTCTTCAAATTGCTCTTTTAACATAAGAGTGGAATTTAATATAAAACTTGTGTCTTAAACTTCTTTGGTTTTCTGATATAGCCTGCCTTCCCTCCTGGGGTTCTGCGACCTCTCGATCTAGCATATTTATAATTTCTGAGTCGAATTCACTCTTCAAGCTCTTGATTGAACCCAAATCAATTATACATAGGCCCCTTTTCCTTCTGTGTGTCAAACCCATGAGATATTCCTGCGCAATTCCAAAACACTAAGGTTTAGGCGCTAGCTCCTTTTGCGATTATCCCCTTCTTCATATGGCCTCAGGCTCTATCCTTGTGCAAAAGAATGATTACGGGCATGGGAAAGAGTGAATTTAGACCAACCCTCTTTTTGCCCCGCAATTCACCTCCAACTGCCATTTATCCCTTTGTTAAAACCATGGTTGAAATTGCGGCCTGCTCAAGGAAAATTAACGTTCGATCATGTCCTGGTCCCACAATCCCTCTCATCTGTCAATCTCTCGATTTCGACGATGATCCATGATCAAAAAATTCTATCAATTCCCCTTTCTTGCCTTCTTCTTCCTCCTTCCACACACGATCCTAGATCTGCACGATCTGTCGACACATAGCTCCCTTCCAAATCAACGGATATGGTTGATTCTGACTTTCTAGCCTTCGAGAGTTTCAACTCTAAACCTTTTCTTTTTCCTGTGTGACAATATTCCGAAGTAGAAGATCTATCGACACTTGTTCCCCTTAATCTATGACCATGATATCCTCCGCAAGTCTGGCCTTTGGGACTTTGAATTCTCAAATTCTCATTCCTTTCGGAGAGATTTCTCTGAAATGGTAGATCGTCTACCAAACATCCTCCTAAATCGATGGCTCTGTTCCCACTTCGGGACTTTGGCCTCCTCGACCAGATCGACAGTCCTTCCACTCCCTCCTCGATCAATGATCAAGATCTTCTACAGGTCTCCGAAACTTTTCCTCCTCCGCTTTCTTCCGGAGATCTATATATGGTGCCGCGTGTCCACCTTCACATCGATGAATCTCATCGTTTCCCAGACTTCAGCTTTCGACATTCTCAAATATCGACAAACACAAACCTCCAGAGTGAATCCTCCCAGAGTGTCGGATCCTCTGACACCTGTTCTCCTTGATCCAACGTAATGAATCTTCATCCTCCATGTGTCCCCTCGCAGATCAACGATCCACGTTTCTCCTTTGGGATCAACAACCATGAATGCTATGAGCTTCGGCGCTTTGGAACTTTTCAAAACTCAAATTCTCAAAAACCCGGGAGTACAATCCTATAAAGTTCACGATATGGTGACACCTATCCAACCCATATCAATGACTATCGTCCGCTTCGGCTATTCTGGATTTGGCGATTTCAAGCCATTCTCCTTCGCGTTCTCCCAGACTGATTTCACCTAGAGTTCACGATATTTAGCCATGTTCCCTTTCTGGATATGATGGTCCAGATTCTCTTTGGGTCTTCGATTCTTCAGCTCTTCAATGCTTTAGGCTTCATGAGTCTCAAAATCGTATGCACTCATTTCTCCTAGAGTGATTTCACCTGGAGACTCAAATCTACTAACAACTATCCCCTCTCAGATCGACAACCCTCGACTCTTCGACTATTTGGGGTTCGGGTGTTTCAACATTCCATCCCTCGTCTTTCTTTTGATCTTACGATTTGTTGACACGTGTTCCTATGAATATGATGGTTCATATTCCCTCTGGCTCTTCGGCTCTTTGGGCTTTAGAATTTTCAAACTTCTGTGTTCTCGTTACTCCTGGAGCATTGTTGGATTACTGAGAGGGGGTTGAATCAGTAATAGAGCAATTTAATCCTTTTTAACCATATAATCCAAGTGTTATATCAATGAAGCATTATCATCTAATAACGACAGAGTAAATAAGAAATGAACAAATGAACAAACATACACATACACAGTACATGAGTGTTTTATGTGGAAACCCAAATTGGGAGAAAACCACGGAATTATTTTTCTTATATGTCTTGAAGAATTACATTCATTGGAAGCACCAACTTCCTTTGTTTTCCAGCTACAACTAGAAGGAGGCTCCAACCCCTTAGTTTCTCAAGCTACAACCTAAGGGAAGCTCCAAATCCCCCATTCTCTAGCTACAACCAGAAGGAGGATACAACCCCCTATGTTCTCCATCTACAGCTTAAAGGTGGCTACAACCACCTGTCCTTGCCCTGTCTTGCCACCCTGAAGTAGAAGTAGAATAATGGAACCATTGCCAACCTGTCGTTGTGAGATATACCATTATAAAACTATACCAATAAATCTGAACCATGCATCAACCATGCATAAACCTATACCTCAACCTGTAATCAACCTGTACCATGAACAAGTGCATCAACCATGCACCAACCTGTACCAAATAACCTGTAATCAACCTATACCATAAACAAGTGCATCAACCATGCACCAACCTGTACCAAATAACCTGTAATCAACCTATACCATAAACAAGTGCATCCAACCATGATGTAACATCCCGCTCTGGCGCACTGAGAAAACTTATTTTTTGAGGACACTTGCTCGCAAGTGATCTGGAATATTGTGATGTTAAACCATTTATACTTGATTATGATGCGATTGACAGACGACATGATGTTTTACTAGTTTTTATTGACACAGGTGCTGCTGACTCTGTTTCATTGAGTGTGCAGGGTTTTGGACCTTGAGGATGCAGAGGCATCGGTGGAACCCCTTGGACTCCGTATTGAGTCAGGGAGTGTGCTTTTGGGTTGATTTACTTACTGTGATATTTCATTTGATTCGATGATACGATGTTGACATTTCTGACATGATTGTCGATGATGCAGGCTGACGATAGCTTGTCGACCAGACTCACATATGGAATAAAGGGGCCACACACGATTTCCAGAGATGTTGAGGGAGAGGGGTGGACAACAACCCTGCCACCGCCTACTAGCACTCCCGTCGTGGCTCAAACTGTAGGTTAACGATTACCTAGTTTGAGAGGATCCACGATGCCGTGAGGGAAGACTGCAACAGTCGCTCACGATGATTCTAAGGGGCATGCAATAAGGCAGGGGCCTTATTCCTTACAGCCCTTAGTCTCCCACAAGTTCACCTGGCGGAGTGTTGACTCCAGGGGTTATAGATGTCTACCAATCATTCCAGTTGGTGAGTGGCACCCTTGGAGCACGAGGTGCATCCTGAAGGGCATGTCGCACAAAAGAAACACAAGAAGCGAGTGGCACCCTTGGAGAAAGTGGTGCATCCTGAAGGGCATGTCACGTAAAGGAAATGAACGAGGCGAGTGGCACCCTTGGAGCACGTGGTGTGTCCTGAAGGGCACGTCGCATTGATGGGGATGAAGGAAACAACCCTAATTATCCCTAAGACAGTAACACCTAAATAAATTCTTAAACAACTTCCCTAGCCCAATGTCGCAAAATTCAGAATCTAAGTACTAAGTCTAAAACTTTTAGGATAAAATTTTAATCTAACCTTAAGAGCAGACCCTGGAATAAGAATAATAAATTAAACCAAAACCCACCTAAGTAGTAGTTGGGTCTTCATAAAATTCTTGGGGTGAAGACGAGGGTGAGATTTAAAGTAAATCTAATAGTTTTAAGATTTTACAAAGAAGAAATTAATTCCTAACTTATGCAAGAATGACATCACCTATGTAGTATAACATAAAGAAAATTTATTAAACCACCGTCCATCCCCTTAATTTCTCATTATTCCTCTTTTATGTTATACATATACATTTCCCATATACCTGTTTTTCATCACTTTAATCTCTCATTATCATATATATATATATATATATATATATATAAAGAAAATTAATAATGGATTCTCTTCCATTAATTTATTAGTCCCTACCGCCTCCACCATTAATAAAAAGTTACGAATGTAAAAATAAAAGGAAAATATTAATGAGCGCATTTACTTCTTGAGTTTTTTGAAAAAAATTAAAAAATTAAAAAAAAAAGGGGGAAAAAAAAATAAAAAGGAAAAGGGGGGGAAACCTAAAAGGGAAAAAGATGATTTAGGGTTTGGGACTCCAAAAAGAGAGGGGGAAAGGAGGAAAAGGGGGGGGAAAGCTATTAGGTGTTGTTATGCTGTCGAAATGGAAAACGGGACGGATTGCTTGTGAGGAGTTGGGGATCTCTCAGCTGTGTGAGAGTGGTAGCTCAGCCTTGGAGGTGAGCTGAGAAGCTAGGTTACTGTCTGGATTGTGTCTGGCCCCTTTGCGGCTTGGGGGGCTGCGGGGGAAGCAGAGTACCCCTAGCGTTTGGTTGGGAGGTACCGGTGAGTCCTCTATGGTCGGCATGGAGCAGGATTGAACGGAGCGCGCAGACAAACCTTCGGAGGAGGCGAACAGGCAAAGGTACGCCCTTCAGTAGAATGAAAGACAGTGTAAATAGTTATTGTTTACATCCTGGACTGTGGTAATGTTTCTATTTTATTTTCATTCCTCAGGTCTGCATAATGTTTTTATTCTCATTCTGGATGGCGTAAAATTTATTCTATGACTGTGTAAAATAGTTATTGTTTACATTCTGGACTGTGGTAATGTTTTTATTTTATTTTCATTACTCAGGTCTGCATAATGTTTTTATTCTCATTCTGGATGGCGTAAAATTTATTCTATGACTAAGTAAAATAGTTAGTGTTTACATTCTGGACTGTGGTAATGTTTTTATTTTATTTTCATTACTCAGGTTTGCATAATGTTTTTATTCTCATTCTGGATGGCGTAAAATTTATTCTATGATTGTGTAAAATAGTTATTGTTTACATTCTGGACTGTGGTAATATTTTTATTTTATTTTCATTACTCAGGTCTGCATAATGTTTTTATTCTCATTCTGGATGGCGTAAAATTTATTCTATGATTGTGTAAAATAGTTAGTGTTTACATTCTGGACTGTGGTAATGTTTTTATTTTATTTTCATTCCTCAGGTCTGCAACATAGTGTAGAGTGTAGTATGTGTAGATAACTTACAAGAAGGAATGGCGTTGTTCTTATTGCATTATTAATGAAATTTATCATCATAAATGACATCGAATTGTGAGCTCCTCATGTTTATTGAATGCTTGTATCTTGTAAGGTCATTGTAAATCTTATGGTCGTAGCATATAAGAGGGATTGTAATTGTAAATCACGGCCCGAATATGCGATATAAATGCAAGGTGTTCCATATTCCATGGCAGTGTTAATGTAACTTTTATTGTTATTAATAAACATTTACGGTGTAATAACCTTGATTTAAGTACAATAGATTTTTGCAGGGAGTCTGTAATGAGGGTGTTGTTCCTTGTAGATAAGGCTGTACGTGGTTGATAAACCTTCCGTGTGTTGGGACTGTTTTGTCGGGTGGGATGTAGACACCCCCAGGTAGCCTTAGGAGATTGTGTGTGTGTGATTATTTCGTGTAAGGAATCCAGTGCCGTATCAAGAGTGTTGGGCCCTTTAAAGTTAGGGTTTCCACTCTTGCGACACACCCGAGGAGATTACTAGTTTCTGCCTGAGCACTCGGCCACGAGCCTATCTGACCTTCTCTCTCTCCAGAGCAGAGAACTAAGATTTAACGCCCTGCTTTCCTGTGCAGAAATAGTAAGACCTACTACTGTGGATTCTTCCCTCCATGTTGTACTGTGCATAACCCAGTATGTCGTTATTGTTGCAGTGCCCGTGTGTGCCTTACTTCCTTGGTCATTATTGTTGCAGTACTTGTGTGCGCCTTATGTCTTGGGTCGTTCATTGCTTGCAGCTACTTGTTGTGCACCCTTGTATTCTTGTGGTAATCTTCGTGGTGGCATCTTGTTGGTTGTCGAGTGGCGACGTAGAGTCAAGTGTGTCTGTTACTTCTACACATGCACACACCTTAACACAAGAAAAAAGAAAAAAAATTCCCTGTTAAAGAGTCGTTGTCATAACGAGGAGGTTCGTTACATATGGTATCGGAGATGGTTCGACCCGTGGCTTGGGGTTCGCTATGACTTTCGTGGACATGATTAGATTTGATTGTATTGTTGTTGATTGAGTTGATTGTGTGTGTGCAGGTAATCATGGTTAGAGGACGTCGCGGAGGTAGACGACGGGGTGCTAGGGGAGGAGGCATGATGCCTCCAGTAGCATCCACGACTGAGGGGTCTAACCCCCAGGGAGGCGAGAAGGTTCTCGGACAGGAGCAGATAGCAGTGGGCGATGTTATTGGGATGCTGAGATCCTTTCAGCGCATGTCCGAGGCTCTGATCAGCCGCTTGGACAGAGACGAGGCCAGGGCGTCGGCACCCCCTGAGGTTCCGCCGCGCGCACCGTCCGTTATAGGTAGCATTCACCGTGAACTCGAGAAGGTAAAATTTCTCGAGTTCTTTGGTGCCCCGGACGGCGCAGCCGCCGAGGCATGGTTGGAGAATATGGCGATGTGCTTCGCACTTCGTGATTATACCTCCAACATGAAGGGCCGCATGGCGGTCTTTCAACTGAAGGGGAGCGCTCTTCTATGGTGGAAGACGCTCCTGCCGCAGCTGAACATGGCCGTTGAAGACGTGTCATGGGAACTGTTTGAGGAAAGGTTCCAAGAGAGGTACCTTTCAGAGGAATTCATTGAGCGTTAGCTCAATGAGTTCAACGCGTTACGACAAGGAGGTCATACGGTGCCCGAGTACGAGGCACATTTTATGGAGCTTCTCCGGTATGCTCTGCACCTTAACACTGAGAAGCTCAAAATCAACAGGTTCATGTTTGGCCTTAATGGCAGCTTGCGTGCAAACGTTAGGATCCTGATGCCTCAAACCTTGCACAACGTTGTCCAAAAGGCCCTCATAGCAGAGGAGGAGCTTATCAGTGGGGGTCAGACCAGGACTCCAGCGAGACCCACAGGGCAGAGTTCATCTGGTACACCGCAGCATCAGACACCCCCGAGACATACGCCGAGACATCATGGCTTCCAGAGGTCATCCACTTTTGCTACACCCCGACGACCGCCACCTCAGCAGCGAACACCTTATCGAGGACCACAGCAGCAGCAGCAGCGTCGCCCGCAGCAGCAGCAATTTAGGCCTGTTCAGCAGAACAGACCAAGGCCTCTGGCCGGTGGGAAGTCATCTTCTACTTCGGGAACCAGGACTACTGGGCCGAAGAAGGGGTGTTGGACGTGTGGGGAGACGCACTACCAGCGCGACTGTCCTATGGAGAGGACCAGGGTGTCCGGATCAGCCGGACCCGCTACTATGGGAGATATGGGCAAGGCCCATCAGATTCATGCAGCGGTGAATAACCGCCAGGCAGAGCACCAGTCGACTGTGCTCGAGACGACAGGTACTATCGCTGACCAGACCCTTAGTATTTTGATAGACCCAAGAGCTACTGAGAGTTTCATTTAGGGTGCAGCGCTAAAAAGCATTAAGGTAAAGGCAGTCGAACAAGATGAGTTTAGCTTCGTGGAGATGGCTTTGGGAGCCAAACATAAGGTTGGAGGAAAGGTTATGGGTTGTGCCCTTAACCTTGGAGAGTTTGTCACGAGGGTCAACTTGTACATCACGATCTTAGGATCTTATGATGTCGTGATCGGTATGGATTGGTTGGAAACGCATGAGGCGATACTCAACTGTAAGATGAAATGGTTGAGCTTGGTAGATGATGAAGGACAGAGACGTGTGATTGTAGGAAGGAACCAGGGAGTTTCCCTGCAGTTCGTGTTATAACCCTAAAATGCACCATACAGGTTTACCTGGCATCAAGCCAACTCATGCCTCTTCCTAGCCAAAGCCATGCTGAGAAATTCCTCAAAAATCACTTGAAAACAAGCAACCCGCACCCTAACTTCTCACTGGGCGCGGGTATCCGCTTGCTGTCCTCTTACTACACGCGGGTATCCGCGGGCTAGCCTAAAACAGCCCGCGAGTACCTAACAAT
>ML795683.1:609116-627299 GCA_009831015.1 Picea engelmannii | reverse complement strand
GCACTGAGAAAACTTATTTTTTGAGGACACTTGCTCGCAAGTGATCTGGACTTTTGTGATGTTAAACCATTTATACTTGATTATGATGTGATTGACAGACGACATGATGTTTTACTAGTTTTGATTGACACAGGTGCTGCTGACTCTGTTTCATTGAGTGTGCAGGGTTTTGGACCTTGAGGATGCAGAGGCATCGGTGGAACCCCTTGGACTCCAGATTGAGTCAGGGAGTGTGCTTTTGGGTTGATTTGTTTACTGTGATATTTCATTTGATTCGATGATACGATGTTGACATTTTTGACATGATTGTCGATGATGCAGGCTGACGATAGCTTGCCGACCAGACTCACATATGGAGTAAAGGGGCCACACACAATTTCCAGAGAGGTTGAGGAAGAGGGGTGGATAGCAGCCCTGCCACTGCCTACTAGCACTCCCGTCGTGGCTCGAACTGTAGGTTAATGATTACATAGTTTGAGAGGATCCATGATGCCGTGAGGGAAGACTGTGACATTCACTCACGATGATTCTAAGGGGCGTGCAATAAGGCGGGAGCCTTATTCCTTAGAGCCCTTAGTCTCCCACAAGTTCACCTGGCGGAGTGTTGACTCCAGGGGTTATAGATGTCTACCAATCAGTCCAGTTGGCGAGTGGCACCCTTGGAGCACGAGGTGCATCCTGAAGGGCACGTCACACAAAAGAAACACAAGAAGCGAGTGTCACCCTTGGAGCACGTGGTGCATCCTGAAGGGCACGTCGCGGAAAGGAAATGAACGAGGCGAGTGGCACCCTTGGAGCATGTGGTGCATCCTAAAGGGCACGTCGCATTGATGGGGATGAAGGAAACAACCCTAATTAGCCCTAAGACAGTAACGCCTAAATAAATTCTTAAACAACTTCCCTAACCCAGTGCCGCCCAGTTCAGAATCTAAGTACTAAGTCTAAAACTTTTAGGGTAAAATTTTAATCTAACCTTAAGAGAAGACCCTGGAATAAGAATAATAAATTAAACCAAAACCCACCTAAGTAGTAGTTGGGTCTTCATAAAATTCTTGGGGCGAAGACGAGGGTAAGATTTAAAGTAAATATAATAGTTTTAAGATTTTACAAAAAATAAATTAATTCCTAACTTGTGGGAGAATGACATCACCTATGTAGTATAACATAAAGAAAATTTATTAAACCACCGTCCATCCCCTTAATTTCTCATTATTCCTCTTTTATGTTATACATCTACATTTCCCATATACCTGTTTGTCATCACTTTAATCTCTCATTATCCTATATATATATATATATATATTAATGGTAATTTTAAATGATGGATAATGATAAATTACAATGATGAATGCATGCATGTAAATAGAAATAATATATATATATATATATATATATATATATATATATATATATATTATAAACAAATTGTTGTGTATTCCTTAATCTTTAATTTATAGAATAAAGAAAATTAATAATGGATTCTCTTCCGTTAATTTATTAGTCCCTACCGCCTCTACCATTAATAAAAAGTTACGAATGTAAAAATAAAAGGAAAATATTAATGAGCGCATTTACTTCTTGAGTTTTTTTTAAAAAATAAAAAAAGAAAAAAAAGGGGGAAAAAAAAAATAAAAAGGAAAAGGGGGGAAAACCTAAAAGGGAAAAAAATGATTTAGGGTTTGGGACTCCAAAAAGAGAGGGGTTAAGGGGGAAAAGGGGGGAAAACGCTATTAGGTGTTGTTATGTTGTCGAAATGGAAAACGGGACAGATTGCTTGTGAGGAGTTGGGGATCTCTCAGCTGTGTGAGAGTGGTAACTCAGCCTTGGAGACGAGCTGAGAAGCTAGGTTACTGTCTGGATTGTGTCTGGCCCCTTTGCGGCTCAGGGGGCTGAGGGGGAAGCAGAGTACCCCTAGAGTTTGGCTGGGAGGTACCGGTGAGTCCTCTACGGTCAGCATGGAGCAGGATTGCAAGGAGCACGCGGACAAACCTTCGGAGGAGGCGAACAGGCAAAGGTACGCCCTTCGGTAGAATGAAAGACAGTGTAAATAGTTATTGTTTACATCCTGGACTGTGGTAATGTTTTTATTTTATTTTCATTCCTCAGGTCTGCATAATGTTTTTATTCTCATTCTGGATGGCGTAAAATTTATTTTATGACTGTGTAAAATAATTATTGTTTACATTCTAGACTATGGTAATGTTTTTATTTTATTTTCATTACTCAGGTCTGCATAATGTTTTTATTCTCATTCTGGATGGCGTAAAATTTATTCTATGACCGTGTAAAATAGTTAGTGTTTACATTATGTATTGTGGTAATGTTTTTATTTTATTTTCATTACTCAGGTCTGCATAATGTTTTTATTCTCATTCTGGATGGCGTAAAATTTATTCTATGACTGTGTAAAATAGTTATTGTTTACATTCTGGACTGTGGTAATGTTTTTATTTTATTTTCATTACTCAGGTCTGCATAATGTTTTTATTCTCATTCTGGATGGCGTAAAATTTATTCTATGAATGTGTAAAATAGTTAGTGTTTACATTCTGGACTGTGGTAATGTTTTTATTTTATTTTCATTCCTCAGGTCTGCAACATAGTGTAGAGTGTAGTATGTGTAGATAACTTACAAGAAGGAATGGCGTTGTTCTTATTGCATTATTAATGAAATTTATCATCATAAATGACATCGAATTGTGAGCTCCTCATGTTTATTGAATGCTTCTATCTTTTAAGGTCATTGTAAATCTTATGGTTGTAGCATATAAGAGGGATTGTAATTATAAATCACGGCCCGGATATGCGATATAAATGCAAGGTGTTCCATATTCCATGGCAGTGTTAATGTAACTTTTATTTTTATTAATGAACATTTACGGTGTAATAACCTTGATTTAAGTACAATAGATTTCTGGGAGTCTGTAATGAGGGTGTTGTTCCTTGTAGATAAGGCTGTACGTGGTTGATAAACCTTCCGTGTGTTGGGACTATTTTGTCGGGTGGGATGTAGACACCCCCAGGTAGCCTTAGGAGATTGTGTGTGTGTGATTATTTCGTGTAAGGAATCCATTGTCGTATCAAGAGTCTCGTGCCCTTTAAAGGCAGGGTTTCCACTCTTGTGACACACCCAAGGGGATTACTAGTTTCTGCCTGAGCAGTCGGCCAGGAGCCTATCTGACCTTCTCTCTCTCTAGACCAGAGAACTAAGATTTAACGCCCTGCTTTCCTGTGCAGAAATAGTAAGACCTACTACTGTGGATTCTTCCCTCCGTGTTGTATTGTGCATAACCCAATATGTCGTTATTGTTGCAG
Source organism: Picea engelmannii (assembly GCA_009831015.1). Lineage (NCBI taxonomy): Eukaryota > Viridiplantae > Streptophyta > Pinopsida > Pinales > Pinaceae > Picea > Picea engelmannii. Next base: position 623,984 of record ML795683.1, on the reverse strand, counting down.
TTCCTGTGTGCGCCTTACGCCTTTGGTCGTTATTGTTGCAGTACTTGTGTGCGCCTTATGTCTTGAGTCGTTCATTGCTTGCAGCTACTTGTTGTGCGCCCTTGTCTTCTTGTGGTAATCTTCGTGGTGGCGTCTTTTTGGTTGTAGGGTGGCGACGTAGAGTCAAGTGTGTCTGTTACTTCTACACGCGCACACACCTTAACATAAGAAAAAAAAAAAAAATCATGTTAAAGAGTCGTTGTCGTAACGAGGAGGTTCGTTACACATGAACCAAGTATGTACCAAGATTAGGTTTCATATATTATACCAGTAGAACATTTTGTGCCTTTTCATTCTTGTTCCCAATTCAGACTATGCCTTCTCCAATGATTTTGGATGAATTATCATTTTAGAAGGAGACTGGTCCATTTTTTTCTTTTCGTAATGTAAGAAATTTGTCTTTATAACCTGTCATGTGTTTTGAACATCCACTGTCAACATACCAACCGTGTTTATTTTTCTTAGCTTGTAGAGAGATTGTGCATTCTTCAATGTTATATTGATCTTGCTTTCTTATCCATGTTGTTTTCTGAGGTTCTTGTCCATGACTATTGTTATTCTGTTGAGGTTCTTTAGGAGGGGTTGTCATTCTGCAATCCTTGGCCATGTGTCCAAAATTGTTACATTTGTAACATTCCACTTCAGTGCTCAAAGATTCAAACATGTTGTAACTTCTTCTTTGTGTGTCACTAGGTCTCCTTGAATAATCCTTTTTGTATAACTCTCAAAGTTGTTATTGTTCTTGTTGTTATCTCTGCAATTCACAAATTTATGTCCAAAATTATTACATGCATAACATAAACCAAAAACTATAGTTTGATACCTGGGAGTTGAAGATCTTCTGAAAGGAGGTGCTCTTATGAATCCTTCTTCTTCTTAAGGCCTATCTGTCTATTGTTGATTCTGAAATTTGAATCTTCTTGGTGGAGGAGTGTCCCTGTAATCTTCTGTGTATATCTTCATATTCTCTTTGATTTTTTCTGCATAGCTCTTTGGATTTGTTTCTTGCTCTGTTGTTTTGGAGCTTGATCCCTTTTCTGTCTAATTGTATCCAATTCCAGACTTGTCAAGATGAGATTTTTTATTTTTGATAATGTCATCCAGAACTTTTGAGCTATTCTGCATATTTTTCTTTTGAATATCCTTTCTTAGTGTGACAACCTCTGCTTCCAAGTTTCCAATGATCTTGTCCTTTTCTTCTAGTTGTTCTTTGAGTGCTTCTCCAATTCTTTTATCTTCTTCTATTTGAACCTTCAATTTTGTGATCATTTGTTCTAGTTCTTGAGTGTCCTTTTTTTGTCTAGTTCTGCTTGTAGTTTCTTGTTTTTCTTCTTTTCTCTTATGATAACCTCTATGAAACACATTAATTATTCTTGATAGTCAACTTCTACCTCTTCAATTTATTCTTCGACTTCTTCACATTCTTCTTCGACTTCTTCATATTCTTCTTCAGAGTCTTCTTTGTCAGAGTCTTTTACTGCCATGAATAGAACTCTTCCCATCTCATTGTCACTGACTTCATCTTCATCTGATGATGAGATGTCTTCTTTGGTGTATAAGATTTTCTAGAAAACTTTCTTTGTAGTTCTTTTTCCTTTATATGTGTGTTTTACTTTTGAGTAACCTTCATCATTTCTCTTTTTCTTATGAGGACATTTGTTATCAAAATGAGCAATACAATCACAATTAAGACAAATTAAAGGGTGCTTACCTCTATACCTACCGTTGGTTCCCTTGTTCAGTCTTTTGACAAAGTTGGCCACTTCTTCATCATCTTCTGAGGCGTCACTACTGCTGCTATATTATTCTTGTTCCTTTTTCTTTTTCTTTGATCTTTTGGATTCCTTGAAGGATGCTTCTTTTACATATGAATTTTCCTTCTCAGTTCTCATTTAATATGTTGTGAAGATTCCATGCAGCTCATCCATGCTTATTGAGTCCAGATCTGATCTTTCTTCTAGTGCTAATATCTTAGGGTTGAATCTCATAGGAAGAGATATTAGTATCTTTTGAACAATTACAAATTCTTCAATTTATTCTCCCAATCCTATGATTGCATTCACTGTTTCATCGACTCGTAAGAAGTAGGCTACGCTATCTTCATCTTCCTTCATTTTTAGTTGCTCGAACTGACCTCTGTAAGTTTGAATCTTTGTTGCCTTGAATTTTGTATCTCCTTCATAAATATTTTGAAGCTTGTCCCAAATCTCTTTAGCGGATTTACACTGTGCAACTTTGGTGAATACTGTATCACTAAGACCATTCAAAAGCAAATTTGTGTCTTTGGAATTATTCTCACCAAGTTTTACTTCTTTGTCATTTGTTGGTGGAACTGCTAGTGCTGTGTATCCATCTACAATTGATTGTCAAACTTCAAATCCCTATGCTTGTATATATGTCCTCATCCTTATGCTCCAAAAAGCATACTTATGTCCACCAAGTTGTGGTATTCCATTTTTATATGAGTTGGTACTCTCCATGATCTACCTTTCAATGGTTAAACTGATTTCTAAAGGAACCTGCTTTGATAACAATTGTTGGATTACTGNGGGGGGGTGGATCAGTAATAGAGAAATTTAATCATTTTTAACCATATAATCCAAGTGTTATATCAATGAAGCATTATCATCCAATAATTGTAGAGTATATACACAATGAACAAATGAACAAACATACACATACACAGTACACCAGTGTTTTACGTGGAAACCCAAATTGAGAGAAAAACACGAAATGATTTTTCTTATATGTCTTGAAAAATTACAATCATTGGAAGCACCAACTTCCTTTGTTTTCCAGCTGCAACTGAAAGGAGGCTCCAACCCCCTAGTTTTGTCGGCTATAACCTGAGGGAAGCTCCAACTCCCCAATTCTCTGGCTATAACTAGAAGGAGGTTACAACCCCCTATGTTCTTTGGCTACAATCGAAAGGTGGCTACAACCACCTGTCCTTTCCCCGTCCTTCCACCCTGAAGTAGAAGTAGAATGATGGAACCACTGTCAACCTGTCACTGTGAGATATAGCATTGTAAACCTGTACCAATAAATTTTTACCATGCATCAAACTGCACCTCAAATTGTTATAAAAATGTACCATAAACAAGTGCATCAAACATGCACGAAACTATACCAAATAACCTATAATCAACCTGTACCATAAACAAGTGCATCAACCATGCACCAACCTGTACCAAATAACCTGTAATCAACCTGTACCATAAACGAGTGTGTCCAACCATGTACCAAGTATGTACCAATAATGTGTCAGCTACTCATCAACTATGACTCATCAATATGTACCAACATCATCAACTATACACCTCATGTATGTGCCAACACATCAACTGCTTGTCTCAACCATGTACTCAACATGTACCTCAACCAAAATCCCTCATCAATTTCATCATCCAAATCTGATTTGTAGCTTTGTAATAGACATGGTGTATATGATCACATTCCTGCAAACCTTCCTTAACTTCAACAACAAGAGACTAGCATTTTCATCAAACGTTTCTTTAGTCTCACATGCCTAGTTTTGGATTAGTCAACAACACTAAATTGAAGTAATCATAACTTTGTACATGTAATGTATAAGGATATAAAACTAATACAAAATTTTATTCAGTGTGTTTTATGCAATTACTTCAGGTGTCACTACTTGGAACCTCTCAGAAAAGGATTTATAGAAAAAATGGCATACCTTGCTGAATTTTGGCTTATTCTAGAGAGCGACCTTGTAGATTGGTCCCCGCATGGAATATTTGTTGACTTGATATGAAACTATTACACATCATACTACAGACTGTACCCTAACTAACACATTTGGTTTCACTGAATTTGGATCTGTTATGAAGAATTTATGACGTTTTTACCCGAAACACTTGTTTTTGACTAGTTTCAGGACTAGCCACAAACCCTATTTTCCACGGAGTGTAACTCCAAAAATATAATGACCCACAAGATAAATTGTTTACCACAGATACTTGGATATTTTTTCTCAATGGCATAGAAATTTCACATCTGAATCATTATAGAAAAAATGTTATAGAGAAAATGGTCACCATCAAAAGAATTTATCATTCCTTGCATTTCGGCCTTCTTTTCTTCACCTTCCTTCAGAATTTCGGCTTAGATATCCTTGGTTACCTCAGACACCTATAGATATTCAATATTGTCAAGTGTTAGTAAAATGAGAGAGCCTTGCCTCTTATTTTATACTCTCTAAGTAGCTTCCTTAAACACATCTTCTAGGTCACTTGGCCCCACTTTCCTTATTTTGGGGTTAAGGAAAGAATAACAGCCTGAAGACATTCTTTATTACCACAAAAATATAGTGATTTAGTAGAATTCAAAGTATCATGCAAAAAAAACCATTGTATTCAATCGATCATTATTCAAAATATTACAATTGGAGTACCATAGACCAAAAACTCCACAACCTCTTATATTGTAAATAGAGCTCTAAGAAAATATACACAGAATCTGTATGTAACCAAAGTTAATGAGCACATAGATCGGTCAAGAGAGGATATGGAACTCAAATATCTTTCTAGGTAAGACGCTTCCTTCAACCGATTACACCAACTTGCACAACCTGCAAAAGAAGTAAACGAGGGTTTTAGTAACTTGCTAGCATTTTAATTCTATGGAAATTAAAAAGTAGAATAAACCAAGGGAAAAAACTTAGCTTGAGTCATGGCGAAAACCAGTTTGCCTTTTGTTCCTTGTGATACAATCTCTCCATGATCCAGGAGGAGGAGGAGTGGACCTAGAACCGACTGATGGGTACCCTCACAAAATAGAAAGGGCCCATCATTAATTTCATATATCCATGCATAGAACTTGTCATTTGTAAAATAGAGGAAGCGTGAGTAAGAAAAGAAGTGAAACCAATTATCATCGAAATAGTTCATGCATAGATTAATCAAACATGAAGCACATAATAGTAATCTCCAAACCTTGTATAGAGGATCAAATAAATGAAAGGAGTCGGTTGTGGTGAGGTCAACGATTAAACAAAACTACCAATTTAATTCCCTGTAATCACACAGTTGGAATTTTCGATTTGGGGTAACGATCACAATGAATAATTATTAAACTTATATGCATTCATAGAGGCACACAATATGAAATCTGAGTATATTCATAATAGAGGGATCATTAAATCTAAACAACATTACAGAAAGGAAAAATAAAAAGTGTCTGAGTGCATAGAAATTTACAGTAAGAACCAAATCCGTAGGTTAATGTCTAACTATGAAAAAACATGTTCGAACCCTACCACTTTCATTCCGCATACATTTAGCAGATGATTACACAAGGATACCCTCTCTTTTGCTAGTGTAGAGGGATCGACAAAGGCAAGGCCTTTCGTAAATGGCTTAATATTATAACTGCATTAAAGAAGAGACCAAGCAATGGATGCTGTCGAGGTGGCTGCGAAACAAGCCACAATTATTCCCGGCAGATAAATCTTTTTACAACCAGAGGATACAAACAAATGTTGTTTCAAATGAATAAAATCCTATTAATGTTTCCATACAGGTACATAATGTAAATACAAAATTTTCCTACGGAGTTTTAAATAGTCAAGTCTGAATATCATCAATAAACTTTGAGATCTTTGGACGATTTCTAGAGTGTAAGAATACCACTAAAATGAACAGTGAATAAAAGAAAACGATGAACACCAGAGGGTTCAATTTTATATTAACGATTCGGGCCATGGTCTGACTAGGAAGGGACTGCAATGACTATAGGCTTGAAGACTGACAACAAACCAAGAGAAAATACAATAACCCTCAAACCTGAGTGTTAAATCTAAGGGTGTTTCACCTAACTTATAAATGGAACCATAAACCCAGTGGAATCGTGGGAAGAATACACATACGGAGGCACAACTGTCAACCCTCAAACAAAGAAAAACAAAACATGGGGTCTGTACATGGAACCTCTCAATTTCATTTTACATTGCACCAAACAGAGAATACATTCAAAGGAAACAACTCACAGAGAACATAAGAACCAGAACGTTTACTTACCCTTACACATAAAGAACCCTAGATGTGCATTGTCTCCTTCCATCACTCACCAGAGTTGAGCCTTACCAAATCATCGGTCGTATACAATGAAAAGGCCATCTCTCACTAGAGTCAAGCCTTAGAAAATCACCAGTCGTATATAGCACAGAGGATATCGCTCACCAGAGCTGAGCCTTACAAAATCACCGGTTGTATACAACACAGAGGACATCGCTCACTAGAGCTGAGCCTTACAAAATCGTCGGTCGTATACAACGCATAGGTAGTTTGTGTTACATACTAAAGGGGCAAGAAATAAAAAAAGTGTTACCTCGAGGTCCTTGATAGAGGAGTAATAGTGGTTGGTACTCCCCATACCATTTCCATGTGAAGTCGAGGGAGGTGGCGAGCCTACATTGGGCATTTTCACCTAAGTGTCCGTTCCGGAATGTACGGGACAGGCTTCACCATTAATGGACCAGTCCAGGAGTAAATTTGTATAGGCTAGCACAGATTAGGCTCAAACTCGACCTGTCATCCACCATAAAACGGTTTTCGAACCACTTAATTGTCGAGTCATGTTTAATCCTAGCGCTAACAGTAGAACGAGAAAACTATGTTAATAGTTGTGCAGGGTTACTATGTTATGTATAAGTATATGTTAGTTGTGATATGATAAAACAATATGTTATGTATAAGTATATGTTCACCACGCTATGATAAAACAACAAGTTATTATGGGTAAAAAAAAAAAAATCTTAGCGCTTAGGACTTATGCCTCCTAGCTCAACACTATGTCAATATGTGTTGAGCATGTGTCAATGGTTTAGAGCACCCATATCTTGTATAACGTAGTCTATTACGTGATTTAATGTGGATATCATGTCTTGACATAGACTTAGTGGTTATTATAAAGTCTATGACGGTCATGGTCATAAAGCTCTTCAATACAAATAAGTGTGTGATTTATAATCAATTAATGACGCTATAATGAAATATAATAGTAAGAGACAAGTGAAATTTAAATCTCCTTTGGCCTTTAAGATGGATAATGACATAGAAGTAAAAATTTTAGGCATACAATAAAGGAATAATATATATATCATGGATTATCTCTGTGTCACAAACATTTTTGGGAGATTCAAGTGAGGTTATTGGCCCCGAACAATTTTTTTTTTTTAGAAATTTGGGGTACATTACATATGGTATCAGAGTTGAAGGTTAGGACACTTGGACCTTAGGGAAAGGCCAAAATTAGTTTTATTATGTTATTTCTGTTGAAGAAAAACTAACAAATATTTTTACTGTTACAAACATAAAAATTGTTGGTCTATTGTGATAATGTCAGCACAGAATGAAGAAAAAATCAGACCTGGCGAGAATCCAAATCAAGGACTTCCTAAAGAAGTAGGGAATAAAAACAAAGGAAGTTAAACCACCCAAGTTTTGGAAACAATGAATAACCTCATCGTGTAATTACAAGTGTTTAAAGAAGATAACGAAAAGTTGAAAAAGGCACAGGAAGACTAGTTAGAAATAAATGAAATGTTGATATGCAGTATAGTAACCAAGAGGATCCCAAAGAAAAATGACAAAGAGGAAGAATTCAACTAAAGGTCCTCTAAAAAATTTGGTCATGAAACAAAAAATGAGGATAGTTATTCCAAAGACACCCACAAGATAGGAAACAAAACAACTACGAGAAGGAAAATAAAACAAGTAGATCAACTGGAAGGTAAATTCAAGAAAATAAAACTGTCCACCTTTGATGGACAATCAAGGACGGGTGGAGAAGTTGAAGCATGGCTACTAGATATAAATAAATACTTCCATATTTACAACTACTCTAGTAAGATGAAAGTCAGAATGGCCATTTACAACTTGAAGGGAAAAACAAGTATCTGGTGGCAAGACCTGAAATTGTCTAAGGGATTGAAAGAGAAACAAATGGAATTGTCAGATTTTAAAAAATATTTCAAGAAACAATATTTGTCAAAAAGTTATTACGAAAGAAAAACTAAGGAATTATATGAGCTAAGCCTTGGACAAATGACCATGGACGATCTGATAAATAATTTTTTATAACTATTGAGATTTGTAACATACATCAAGGAAGATAAAGTAAAGATACAATGATTCTTAAGTTGTCTACCATAGTTGTACAAAGACAGAATTGAATTTGACAATCCCAAGTCTTTAAATGAAGTGTTTAGAAAGGCTCAGATGTTCTATGATCAGTAGAGACAGAGGTATGAAATTCCCAAGGCATGGAAGGACAAGAAACAAGACATAATGAATCAGTGAAAGAAAGGCTTCCATCCGACCCCTTTCTGTAATATGGAAAAAAGTTTCCAAAATAAGGACTATCATTCAAACACCTAGAGCGCTCAAGGGGGAGGTAGACCAGTTAACCTGGGAGTCAATAAAGTTGGGGACAACCCCAAAGAAACATTGAAGTGTTGGGAGTGTGGAGAACCTCACTTGAGGAGAAATTGTCCATGCTTAATTTCCATGGCAAGAACTTCAGTCCATAACCTGCAAGAATATTCGACAGTAGGAGATATGGGGTAGAAGCGTGCACATAATTAATGTAGACGTGGATGGAAGGCAAGTAGATAATCAATCCTCTATCGTGGAGGTTGAAGGTAAAATTCATGATAACTGCATTTCCATATTAATTGACCCAGGAGCTAGTCTGAGTTATGTTACTCTTGGTTTAGTTGAATTAAACAAGCTTAAGAAAGTAAATTATTCTAATTCCTGGTTATCAGGGATGATTTTAGGGGCTAAATTTTGCTCATGGGCTAATTTTCCATGGTTTTTCCAAAAACGAGATTCGCTATTTTAAAAATGATTCGCCCAAATTCTATAGGATAAAATTAGTGTACCTCAAAAATCACCAAAAGTTTATAAAAACTATATAAAATCCTTAGAAATTTGGATATCTTTACAAAAATATCGGCAATCATTTATAGTTGGAATATGAAGGATTAGTAATATTCGCCAAGGTTTCTACATTTTAAAATAAATTTTCATCCTTAAAATCATCCCTGTTGGTTAGTACAGTTAGCAACGGGGACCAAGAGAAAGGTAACCGACTTTATTCCTGAATCTGAACTCAGCATAGACGGTCAAAGTACAAAGTTAGATCTAAACATTTTACCTTTGGGATATTATGATTTAATCATTGGAATGGACTAGTTAGAGAAACAAAAAGTAATATTAAACTGTTACGAAAAGTCACTTATTTACAAAGATGAAAACAACACAGTTAGGATGATACAAGGGATGAGAAAACCAATTTCGGTTAGGCAGATATCATCCATCTAGTTTAAGAAATGTATGAAGAAAGGTTGTCAAGTTTATGTTGTTCAGGTAACTAATATTTTAGAAAAGGAAAACAAACCCAGTTTAGAGGACTTTACAGTCCTACATGGATTTAGAGATGTATTTGTGGAAAAAATACTAGATCTACCTCCAAGAAGAGAGATAGATTTCTCCATCGATCTACTACTTGGATCTACCCCAATATCGAAGGCACCTTATAAAATGAGTCTACCCAAATTAATAGAACTGAAAATTCAGCTGCAAGAACTGTTAGATAAAGAATATATCAGACCAAGTGTCCCACCTTGGGGAGCACTGGTTCTCTTTGTTAAAAAGAAAGATGAGACCTTGAGACTGTGCATTGACTATTGAAAACTAAATAATATGAGGATCACGAATAAGTATCCTTTACCCAAAATTAACGACCTATTTGACCAAGTTGGAGGAGAAAGAATATTCTCTAAGTTAGATTTAAGGTTTGGTTATCACCACGTCAGAATAAAAGAAGAAGATATAAATAAAACAACATTTAAAAAATGTTATAGAAACTATGATTTTGTCGTAATTTTGTTCGATCATACTAATGCACCAACAACCTTTACGTGTTTGATGGATAGTATATTCAATCAATATTTGGATAAATTTGTGTTGGTGTTTATCGATGATATTTTAGTTTACTCAAAAACGAAAGAAGAACATGAAGAACATCTAGAAATAGTATTGCAGACCTTAAGGGAACATAAGTTGTATGCGAAGTTTGATAAGTGAGACTTCTACCAAAGAAAGATACAGTACCTAGGACACGTGATATCCGAAGATGGTATTGCAGTTGATCCAAAAAATATAAAATCCATTACGGAATGGCCTATCCCTAAGGATGTATCAGACATCAAATCATTCATGGGAATTACCGGTTATTACCGAATATTTATCGAAGGATTTTCTAAGATCGCGTCTCTGATTACATCCCTATAGAAAAAGGGAATAAGATTTACTTGGTCACAAAAGTGTCAAGACAACTTTGATAAATTAAAAACACTATTAACTACAACATCTATCCTAAGGGTAGCAGATCCCGATAAAGATTTTACAGATTGCGTGGATGCAAGAAAAGAAGGATTGGGAGGTGTTATAACACAATATGGACACGTCATCTATTACAAATCACGTAAAATTAAAGAACACAAACATAATTACGTTACACATGATTCAGAATTAGTAGTCATAATTCATACTCTGAAAATGTGGTGAAATTATTTAATGGGGAGAACGTTTCTGCTACTAACCGATAATAGTGGTGTAAAGTTTTTATTTAGTCAACTAGATCTCAATGCAAGGCAAGCGAGATAGTTGGCCTTTTTAAGTGAATTCGATTTCAAATTACGACATATCAAAGGTAAAGAAAACGAAGTTGCAGATGCTCTAAGTCGAAGGACTAATGGACTTTATGAGATAAGTGTTAGCAAAGAAGAAAACGACATCAAACAAAGAATAAAATATGCAACCAGTAATAATGAAAACTACATCAAAACAACAACATAATTGCAAGAAAATGCATCAAAACTGAACAAAACAGTTATGAGTTTATATAAAAATGGACTTCTAAGCTTCAAAAATAGGCTCTATGTACATAATTCTAATGATTTAAAATTAACAATTCTTGATGAATTGCACAAAAGGTCATATTCTAGTCATCCAGGATACCAAAGAATGATAACAGCTTTAAGTAAATTGTTTTATAAGCCTAACATGAAGAGTGAAACACCTGAATATTTATATAAATGCTTAGATTGTCAATAGGTAAAGGATGAACATCAACATCCAGTCAGTCTGCTACAACCTCTACCTATACCAGAATGGAAGTGGGAGATTATCTCGTTGGACTTAATTATAGGTTTTCCTAAGAATCAAAAGAAAAATGACTCGATTATGGCAGTGATTGATAAACTTATCAAATCTGCACATTTTATACCTGTGAAATCTAGTTATAAAGAAATTAATATTGCTGATTTTTTTATGAAATAAATATTTAGATTGCATGGAATGCCTAATATGGTGATCTCCAATAGAGATTTCAAATTCATGTCAAATTTTTGGAACGAATTGTTTGCAGGATTGGATACTAACTTGAATTTCAGCACAAGCTACCATCCACAAACGGATGGGAAAACGAAACGAACAAATTAGATTGTGGAAGACATGTTACGAATGTACGTAAGACCGAAACCAGGTAACTGGGAGGAGTACCTACACTTAGTTGAATTTTCTTATAATAATGGCTATCAGACATCATCCAAGATGAGTCCCTTCGAAGCATTATAAGGAAGGAAATGCACAACCCTGATTAGCTTGGATAATCTAGTTGACAGGCTTATGATGGGACCATAAATGCTCCAAGAAATGGAGAAAATAGTAAAAAGGGTACAGCATAATTTAAAGGATGCCCAAAATCGACAGAAAAGCTATGCAGATTTAAAAAGGAGACACGAGAGATTTCAAATTCGGGACCATGTGTATCTGAAATTCAAAGCAAGGAGGAGCTCTCTAAAGCTAGGAAACTATTCAAGGTTGGCACCCAGGTTTTGTTGTCCCTTCGACATTTTAACTCGAATCAGACCGATGGAATATCAACTAGCACTTCCCTCAAACTTAAAAGTTCATAATGTTTTTCATGTTTCCTTATTAAAAAGGTATATTCACGATCCTACTCACATCATTGATTGGAACATGGTGCAGGTGGAACTATAAGGCGAGTTCCAGGAAGAACCTTTACGCATTCTGGAAAAGAAAGAAACAATACTACGGAACATAGCCATCACCCAGGTAAAAGTGAAATGAAAACACTTTAGCCCTGAGGAGACCACCTGGGAATTGGAGGAAGATTTGTGGAAATATTATCCAACCCTATTCCGAGAGAGGAATGAACACTGAGGGTAGTGTTGTACTTAAGGGGGAGAGGATGTAATATCCTCATATTTTATAATATTAAATTATAAGTGAACTTTGAAATAAACTCTCGTTTTTGGAAAATTCGGATTTGGAAAGGGTTAAATCACGAAGCTGGGTAACACTTTTGTGACAATCTGATCTCCAAAATTCCGAAAAACATTGTTTTAGCTGAACTAATATACTTTTTCGGCCGAAAGGTATTTTTTTCAGCCAAACTATTGTTCAGTTGAACACTAGAATGTCAAATCGAATGGTACAGTGACAACACCCTCGTTTTTTGTGTAGAAATTTAGTCGGACGGATTTCCTCCGTCCGACAATATGTTTTCGACCGAAAGATATTTAGGCCAAAAACTTCTTTTGGCCGAAATAGTTGTTCGACCGAACTATTCTTTTGGATGAACTATTCTTTCAGCCAAAAGAATTATTCGGCTGAAAAGTTATTTCGACCGAAAAACTGTTTATATATTACCCGCACAACGTTATTGTAACGTTTTTCCCAACTCTCCCCGAGTGAGTGATTGTGAGTGATTGTGAGTGGTCATTGTACTGGCGCAAACATTGTGTCGGCGCGGTTGTTGTGTTGGTGGGGGCTTATATGGGTGGTAAGGCTTTTTTCTTGGCGAGCTGAGCTTCAGGTAAGCTATTTCCATGTTCTCCAGTGTTTAGATTACTGTAATGTTGTTTAGATTACTGTAATGTTGTTTGTTTGTTACTGTAATGTTGTTTCTTTATGTTGTTTCTGATTTTTTGTTTTTATATTATTGTTTTTCTAGTTTAGTACCCTAGTTTAGTTCCAGTTTAGTACCCGAGTCTCGCCAAGTCCCCGTTGAAAACAATCACCCCTAGAGACTCTTCAGTCATACTCTCCATTCAACAGACTCCTCTGAAACTCGCCATATCATTCACAGAGTATTTTTTTCTCTTTTCTAGAGTCTTCCCAGGTTACAGGCCATACCAGTCTTAAAAGAGTTTGAGTCTTACAACATTGATTTGTAGTATAAGAAAACAAAAATATTAAAATTAGTGTTAAAATCATAAATCAAGAAACAAGAACCAAGCCCTCTATATGACTCCAGAATATTCAACTATAATAAAAAACCTGTGTATTTAAGCCCACATTCAACTATAAGAAAAAACATGTTAACCATTAGGAAAGCATTCTATTTAAGAAAAAAACTGTGTATAGAAGGAAAAAGAAGTCTATTTAATCCCACATTATTGTACGATTAGGAAAGCACATAACAGAGTTTTATATCATGTTCTTCTTCTATGTTAATTTGTTCATTTAGTGTGATACTGCTTGGCCGCAGGGATGGGCCCTCGTGACCAAGTCATAGTCCACTGGACTGTCACTTGGTCGTGGGGGATAGCCCTGTGGCCAAGCAGTGGGCATGCCAAGGCTGAATAGTGTGCCCAAAACCTTTATATTTCATTTTTATTTATAATTTATTTTTAACTATAATTTTTAAATTTTAAATTTAATTTATATGTCATGCTTGCAGTCTGTAATTTTAATTTTAATTTTAATTTTAATTTTTAATTTTAATTTTAAATTATACAGCTAGACAATCTATGGGCACGCCAATGTCTTGGCCACAGGTTTGGGCCCATGCGGCCAAGTCACAGTCCACTGGACTGTGACTTGGTCGCGGGTTCAGCCCTATGGTCAAGTCGTGGGCACACCAAGGCTGAATAGTGTGTTGTTGTACACCCTAGTAAACCGATTTAACAACAAAATGATTCAAATGTCATTTGGGTTGTGTTTTTTCCTAAAACTAGGCAGAGAAGATAGGTGACCAAGGCCATTTTGTGTCTAGCTTATTTTGAAATGTTAGAAATGTTTTCAAATCTTGATATCACCTGTCCAAATTAATTGTTCCTTTCATATTAGTAGTTTTCCACATAATCTAACTAATTTTAAATGTTTCAACTAATTTCTTAATTTATTATTAATCTACAATTAGTTGAAGTAAATCAACTAAAAATAGATATAGATGTGAGTAACTGTTTGATCAGTTTTCGAACTGTTTGATGAACTTGTGATTAGTTTGTGTAATTTTTTAAAAGATTACATTCTGATTATAAAAAAGTTATAAAATTATGTGCATAAATGTGTTATATAGTTTGGTACACGTAAAATAAATATTTATGTTTATTTCAAATTTGTTAATATTTGTACATTCTAATTATAAGTGTTATAAAATTATGTGCAGAAATGTGTTATATATTTTGGTACACATACAAGAAATCTTTATGTTTATATTTATGTTTATTTTAAATTTGTTAAAATTAGTATTTAGATTTTAGATTTGGTATGTGTGAATTTGTTTTTGTCCAGTTTAGATTTAAATATAATATTTTATTGACTGGTAATAGTTCTGGTCTGATCACATAATTTATTAAGTGGTTTAATTCAAATAAATTTATGCATAGAAATATTTTTCGTTCGACAAAAATCATTTTAATCTTTTTAATAAATTATGTTTCTTGTAAATATAAATCTTTTATTCTATTTCTTAAAATATAAATCT
>ML795683.1:574416-595857 GCA_009831015.1 Picea engelmannii | reverse complement strand
GACTAGGGGAATGGGATAGATGAGCGGGGTATAAGATGTAAAATGATAAAATGGTGGGAGTGGACGATGGCTCTGCAAATCCCCCTTGGTGGCTAACCAAAACCCATGAATATCAACTTGCTAAGTCACCCCATCAATCACCCTGACAATGGTCAAGTGGATTAGTGTAAGATCCAAGCAGTCATAAAAAATGAAAGGAACCTAATGCATATATAAGAGGGTTATAATGATCAAATATGACACATACCATGATACCTCGGACCAATTACCTCATGGAGCAACAACCCTCTCTGATGCAAGTCCAAGCCGGTGGTGATGGAAGCTGCTACTGCTGACAGGACAAATCTGGCAAAGAAGAAGAAAGATAGGTCCTCCAGGGCCATGCTCAGGTCAATCCTGCTCTCGGTACTCCATGTCTAGGACCTGTGGGCCTCGATACATGATCTCCTAGTTATCCCTAGATATCGGGGATAACAAGTACTAAATTAATAATAAAAGTAAAAAGAGGATAATTTGCACAACTCTCTTTTCTAGATCAAATAAAAAGGAAGGAAGGAAATGTAAAAAAATAGGAAATTAGGGAAAGGAGGTAACCTAAAGAGGGAAAGGGGGAACTCATGGTAAAAAGTAGGAAACCAACTTAGGAAAGAATCGACATTTAAGAAACTTCTAATTTTGAACTAATTTAGCAATTTCTTTTTAGGGGAAAGATTTTAAAACCTGTAAGGGAATCTAAGGGACACCTAAGAGTAAATTTAGAAGTAAATCTAGGTGGGTGAGGGAAATAAGACAATTAATTATTTAAAGAAAATAATTAATGGAGAAACGTGGGGGATGGATGACACTTGTACAAAGGAGAATTTTTAGGGAATTTTTATTAAAACTTAAAATTTAATGAGATTTAGAGAAAGAATGGAAGTTCTAAAATGCTATAAAAGAGAGGGAGGAGAAGGAAGAGGGGATCGGCTATTAGCGTACTGTTACACTGCCGGAATAGTGACTTGACTGATTTACTTGTGGGAGTTGGGATTTCCCATCTCAGAGAGGAGTGGTAGCTCGGCCTTGCGAGGTGAGATGGGAGCTAGACGTACCATCTGGATAGTGTGTGGCCCCTTTGTGGCTCGAGGGGCTAAGGGGGAAACAGAGTACCCCTAGCGCTAGCTGGGAGGTATTGGTGTAGTCTATATGGTCGACGAGCAGGAGCAGCATGGAGCACGTGGACATCATTCGAGGCAGGCGATAAGGCAATGGTACGCTCATTATTTTGTAGAGTAGAATGCATTAGGAACTTGTGCTTGATCTGTATGTTCATTGTAAATGGATGAATTATGCCTTGAGCTTTTTCCCATTCGGTTGATTGCCTAAAATTGTTGTGGTTAGCATTCTGGTCTGATTTTTACTGTTCCTTGGTTGGATCTTTAAGTTTTGGCGTTACTCTTCGCGCTGTATTTTCCAGGATGTGGTATATTCACATTTAAAATTATTGCGGTATAGTTTTACAGTCATTGACCATCACTGATATAGTTATAATGCATTTTTGTTTTTACATGGAATCATTGTAATGGTGAATTCGTGCGGTAATAAATATAAACAATTTACTTCTGTCATTTACATAGATAATGAGAAAAATTTACTGCAGTGATAAATATAAACATTTACTTATGTCATTTACTTCGAACTCTTTTTTGTAATGGATGTGATGGTGAATTCATTCGGCAAAGGCGAATTCGTCAGAAATAGATAAGTACCTATTACTTCAGTCATTTACATAGAAAAAAAAAATAATAAAATTTGAACTCCTTCTGTATGGATGTAACGACGATTTCGTTCCGTAATAGGTATAGACATATTACTTCTGATTATTTAAACTAGATAGGGGAAACTGTCGAATTTGTTCTGTGATGGGGGGTAAGGGCGAATTTGTTCTAGCGAAACCTTCCTTGTGCAAATTTTTGCTTTTACCTATGTCTTTTACTTGGGAAGAATTTAGATTTCTGTCTGCTCATGTCTAGATTCGTTGCTGGTGCGTGGCAGTGGGCATTTTAGAAACCTGTTGCTCAACCTTAATTTTAGACTCTCACGCTCAGCCAACGCTAACCAAGGTACACCGTGAGAGTTATTCTGGGACAAATTGTTATTTTACCCATAGTTGGCTAGAGATTTAATGCTTAGGATGTGGCTCTATGGGCAATTCTTATGGAAACGCATTTTTGTTGTTATCATTCCCAGCCAACACAACAAGGCCTCCTTCGATTTGAGTCGAATTTACAGATAATTTAATTGCCTTGCTTCTGGAACAGTCATCGTTGTGAGAAGCACCGAAGTAAAAAAACCAAATTTAGTGAAACGACTGGTCTGAGCCATAAACCCTGGGATGCTCAACTACTCAGAATTACCATTTTAGGAGTCCCTATTACCAAGGTAAACCTGTCGATCTCTAAATAGAGAGAGTCAGGTCGTCTGACATTTCAGAACCCAGGCTTACTTTCCTCCAACGATTTTTGGGTAGTCTATTTCTCTTAACACTTACCACAACAGTCTCCCTAAATTACTCCCGACAGCTAGTAGTATTCGTAAGACAAACGATTTTGTATTAATGCCCGAGACATTACCCTTACCTAGCAGCGATTGGTATTAAACGCCTTTCTTT
Source organism: Picea engelmannii (assembly GCA_009831015.1). Classification (NCBI taxonomy): domain Eukaryota; kingdom Viridiplantae; phylum Streptophyta; class Pinopsida; order Pinales; family Pinaceae; genus Picea; species Picea engelmannii. The sequence goes on along the minus strand of ML795683.1, from coordinate 593,207 downwards.
GCTAAATCATTAACGCCAGGATATTACTCTGGATAAATGCCAAGTCGTATTGTTATCTATGCTCTAGAATTAATTACCTAGTTTTTTCTTTATGATAATGCATCGATTATTTTACTATTTACTTAATGACAACATTAGTATTTAGACTGTTACCTTTGTATCAAAAATCTATGATTAATTGGAGTATGATTAGAAATATTTTAGAGATGGCCCTACCAGTTGTATTAATGATATAAGGTGAATGGTGAATAAAAATATGAGGGCATATTCTTAACCTTGCTAAGTGGGTTGTGTAGGATGTCTTGATATTAGATTTTGGCTAAGTTAAAATTTATGCAAGCTGGTATGATTCATTAATGATCCATTATATCCTTGAATAATTGGCCAAAGTCAAAGTTCAAATGCTTTTAGGACCCTTTTAACAATAAATTACCTTCAAGGCATACTGTAATAGTATAGTGAGAAATTAATGAGATATTATGGTTCACTAAGGCCCTTGCCTTAAAATACATAACCTGGTTATTTGTTGTATCTATGGTTATATTATTGTTGTGTTCATTACTTTAATTGCTATAATAGTTTCCAATGTCTTATAATTTGATTATATGTATTACCTTCAATGCAATACTGTAATAGTAGTAATGAGTTAGTAATGACGCACTATCGTAAAATGCTAGTTGGAAGAAATGTTGGATTAAAGTTGGGGTGCATATTCACCTTGATAGAATTGGTTGCATTTAGTGTCCAGTGCTAAATGGCTTAGTTATAATTTTAGTCATTCTAGTCAGCCTACAATTGATGTTATTTATGTTTCAAACCTTGGCGAAGTTCCGACTGGCTTAATTGATTTTATTTAATGTTGATATGAATGGCGCCTTGAAGTAAAGAAGATGACTAACTTTGCATCTTGAATTAAAATAAGGTTGATTTCTTTGCGCACATACTTATGTCGTTTCATGATGGATTTAGTAATCAAATTCTCTTGCACTGTGGAATTCTTGAGATGTGTGTTGATTCATAGAACTTTATCACGCGATGATCGTCATTATTGTTTGTTGATTTAGCATTTTTAGTTTTGGTCTGGATTGTGTTAGCGGGATGTAGACACCTCCTTGTTCCTCAGAACAGTCACTAGCCCTGAGACCTTAAATGGTTAAAATCAATGGGAATGTGGGCTTGACTGTTTCTTATGTGTCTTGGAGGTCCTAACCATTGCACGGTAGGACGGGCGGGTAGTCAGTCTTATTTTTGTCGGTTGATTGTCGTTCATTGCTTGCAGATACTTGATGTGCATCTTAGGTCATCATGTGGTGTTCGTCGTTGTGTGCATCTTGTTCATCATCGAGTGGTGATGTAGAGTTGAATGTGTTTATTACCCTTGTACACACGTGCACACACAAAAAAAATAAAAAAAATTGTACTTGTTATAAGAGGTTCGTCATCGTAATGAGGAGGTTCGTTACATATGGTATCAGAGTGGGTTCAACCCACAACTTGGGATCACTACAGATTTCGTTGACATGATTTGATTATATTGTTGCTAATCGAGTTGATTGTGTGCTTGCAGGTAATCATGGTTAGAGGACGTCACGGAGGCAGACAACGGGGTGCTAGGGGAGGAGGTGCGACGCCCCTAGTAGCATCCATGCCTGAGGGGTCTAACCCCCAGGGAGACGAGCAGGTTCTCGGACAGGAGCAGATAGCAATTGGCGATGTAGTCAGAATGATGAGATATTTTCAGTGCATGTTCAAGGCACTGATTAGTCGTTTGGACCGAGATGAGGCCAGAGCGCTGACACCCGCTGAACTCAAGAAGGTCAAATTTCCTGAGTTCTTTGGTGCCCCGAATAGCCTAGCTGTTGAGGCATGGTTGAAGAACATGGAGATGTACTTCGCACTTCATGATTATACCTCCAACATGAAGGTTTGCATGGCGGTCTTTCAATTGAAAGGGAGCGCTCTTCTATGGTCAAAGACTCTCCTATCGCAGCTAAACATGGTCGTCGAAGATGTGTCATGGGAACTATTCGAGGAACGGTTCTGAGAGAGGTTCCTTTCAGAGGAATTCATTGAGTGTCAGCTCATTGAGTTCAACGCCTTATGACAGGGAGGTCGTACGGTGCCCAAGTACGAGGCCCATTATATGGAGTTGCTCGGGTATGCTCAGCACCTTAACACGAAGAAAATTAAGGTCAATAGGTTCGTGTTCGGACTTAACGTCAGTCTACATGCAAAGGTTAGGATTTTGATGCCTCAAACCTTGCATGATGCAGTCCAGAAAGCCCTCATAATAGAGGAGGAGCTTATCAGTGGGGGTCAAACTAGGACTCCAGTGAGACCAGCAGGGCAGGTTTCATCTGGAACACAGTAGCATCAGACACCAGCGAGACATATGCTGGGATATCGTGGCTTCCAGAGGGAATCCACTTTCACTACACCTCGGCGACCACCGCCTCAGCAGTGGACACCTTATCGGGGACCACCGCATTAGCAGCAGCATCGCCCGCAACAGTAGTTGTTTAGGCCTATTCAACAGAACAGACTCGGGTTCTAGGCCGGTGGGTTGTCATATTCTACTTCATTTACCAGGACTACTGGGCCGAAGAAGGGGTGTTAGATGTGTGGGGAGCCACACTACCAGCGCGACTGTCCTATGGAGATGACCTGAGCGTCTGGATCAGTAGGACCCACTACCATGGGAGATATGGGAAAGGCCCATCGGATTCATCCAGTGGTGAATAACCACCAGGCAGAGCACGAGTCTACTGTGCTCGAGATGACAGGTACTGTCGCTGACCAGACCCTTAGTATTTTGATACATCTCGGTGCTATTGAGAGTTTCATTTCTGGTGTAGTGCTAAAAATGATTAAGGTAAAGGAAGTCAAACAAGACGATTTTAGCTTCGTAGAGATGGCCTCAGGAGCCAAACAGAAGGTTGGAGGAAAGGTTATGGGATGTGCCCTTAACCTGGGAGAGTTTGTCACAAGGTCCAACCTATACGTCACGATCCTAGGATCTTATGATGTCATGATTGGTATGGATTGGTTGGAATCGCATGAGGTGATACTCAACTGTAAGACAAAATGGTTGAGCTTGGTTGACAACGAGGGGAAAAGACGTCTGATTGTAGGATGGAACCAGGGAGTTTCCTTGAGGTTCATCTCTTCCTTACAACTACGGAAGAATATGTACAATGGGTGCAAGCTTTATGCGATCCTTGTATTAAAGAAGAAGGGAGTAGTGGAAGGTCTAGAACACCTTCCGGTGGTGAGAGAGTTTGCGGACGTATTTTCGGAGGAGTTATTGAGGATGCCGCCAGAGAGAGATTTGGATTTTACCATAGACCTAAAACCGGGGACTGAACCGATAGCAAGAACGCCTTATCAGATGTCGACCCCGTAGTTACAAGAGTTGAAAATGCAACTGAAGGAGTTGCAAGACCTGGGACTGATACGTCCTAGTGTGTCACCATGGGGTGCACCTTTTATTTTCATACGAAAGAAGGATGGATCGTGGAGGCTTTGCATTGACTACTGTCAACTGAACAAGGCTACGATCAAGAATCAGTATCCATTGCCGAGAATTGATGATTTGTTTGATCAAATGAAGGGTGCGATGGTGTTCTCCAAGATTGATTTGCAATCTGGGTATCACTAGTTACGGATCAAGGAGGATGACATCCCTAAGACCGAATTTAAGATGAGATTTGGACATTATGAATTTACTGTTTTACCGTTTGGATTGACAAACACCCCAGGGGTATTTATGATTTTGATGAATAGGGTGTTCTATGAGTACTTGCACCAGTTTGTCCAAGTGTTCATTGACAATATTTTGATTTACTCTCGTATGACAGAGGAGCATGATGAGCACTTGCGCTTGGTACTACAGTGTTTGTGAGAGCACAAATTGTATGGGAAATTGTCCAAATGATCTTTTTATCAATCGAGGACTCACTACTTAGGGAATGTCATCTCCAGTGAAGGCATTGTCGTAGATCCAGCCAAGGCCGAGGCTATCATGGAATGGCCAGTGGCGACGAATGTCACGGAAGTGCGTAGATTTATGGGTTTAGAAAGATACTATCAATGGTTTGTCGAGGGATTTTCGAAGATAGAAAATCTGATCACGGAATTGCAAAAGAAAAACAAGAAGTTTATGTGGACCGAGAAATGCGCAGAAGCATTTCAGAGGCTTAAGGAGTTGTTGAAAAAAGCGTCGATACTAAAGGTCCCTAACATGGATGTGGACTTCTTGGTATGCACAGACACATCCAAGGAAGGCTTAGGTGGAGTCTTGATGCAAGATGGATGAGTAATTGCTTACATTTCGAGGAAACTGAGAAGGCATGAGGACAACTATGAGATGCACAATTTGGAGTTATTAACCATCGTATATGCCTTGAAGGTTTGGAGACACTAGCTTGTTGGACGAAAATTTGAATTAAAGACTGACCATTGTGGAATACAACACATTTTTACGCAAAGTGACCTAAACGCGCGACAACGACGTTGGTCAAAATTTCTTAGCGAGTACGAATTTGAGATTACTTACATAAAGGGAACAGTAAACCGAGTGGCAGATGCTTTGAGTCGGAGACCACACATATTTTCGGTGTTGCCTCTTTAGATGAATCTACATGAGAAGATTCTCACTTTACAACGTGATGATGACTAGTACAAAGAGGTCGAGGGTTTTATCGGACAAAACACAATGATGGTACCATGATATGAGGGATTTTCATTTGATAGCGATGGTTTATTAAGGTTTAAAAGTTGGATTTACGTACTGCCAAATGACGAGTTGAGGATGTTGATCCTTAGCGAGGCTCATAGAGAAGTTTATATGGCTCACCTGGGAGTCACGAAGATGAGGGAAGACCTTAAACCCTTATTCTTCTAGAAGGAATGAAGGCTGACATAGTTAACTATGTGGCAAAATTCCTAGAGTGTCAGCAGGTAAAGGCTGAACATAGACACCCAGTAGGATTACTACAACCACATGCCATTCTGGAATTGAAATGGGAGGTTATTTCGATGGATTTTATTGTTGGATTGCCACTGACGTAAAGGATACATGACTCAATTTTCGTAGTAGTAGACACTCTAACGAAGAGTGCTCACTTTATTCCTGTGCGTATGATGTATCAGGAACCTGACATTACTAGAGTTTTCATGAGTGAGATTGTGAGGCTACATGGTGTGCCTAAGAGGATTATATTCAATCGAGGATCGGTGTTTATTGGATGATTTTGAATGAGTTTCCAAGAGGCCTTGGGAACCCAACTTAACTTTAGTACTGTGTATCACCCAGAGACTGACGGACAGACTGAACGAATGAACCAGACCTTGGAGGACATGTTGCACATGTACGTAATGGACCAACAAAAGCGTTGGGAGGAATTCTTTCCACTAGTGAAGTTCGCTTACAACAACAGTTACCAGAGGACCATTAAGATGGCACCTTTCGAGTTTCTTTACGGACGACCATGTTGGACGCCTTTGATTTGGGATCGACTTGAGGATAGGGTCCTGGTGGGACCAGAAGCGATCCAAAAAATGGAAGAGAAAATGAAAACCATAAGACAAAGGATTAAAGAAGCACAGGATCGAAAGAAGAGTTATGCCGATGCGCACCGAGTCGACCGTAGTTACGAGGTCGATGATCGATTCTTCTTGCGGGTTAAATCGCATAAGAGTTCGATCAAGTTTGGAAGGGGAGCTAAACTCTCTCCTAGGTTTGTGGGACCTTTAGAGACTGTGGAGAGAAAGGGGCCCATGGCCTATCAACTAGCCTTGCCTAATTCTTTGAGGTGTATGCACGATGTTTTTCATGTATCTGTTTTGAGACATTATATTAGTGATCCTACACATGTTATTTACATGAGTTCCTTGCAGGTATCGGATGAGGGAGCGCTCATAGTTGATCCGGTCCACATCTTAGATCATCGCATTCGACAGTTACGACATCGAATGGTAGATCAGGTCAAGGTCCAGTGGGACAATTATAGTCTGCACTCGGCAACCTGGGAGGACGCATATGATATGCACCGACAGTTTCCATTTTTGTTTGATAGATAGACATATGATACTGTGATACACTTATTTCGGCATTTATACTGTGAAACTTCGGGAGGAAGTTTAGACCAAGAGGGGTTGTATGTAACATCTCGCTCTAGCGCACTGAGTGAACTTATTCTTTGAGGACACTTGCTTGCAAGTGATCCAAATTATTATGATATTAAAACATTTGTCTTTGATTATGATGTGTCATGGGTAGATGACATGTTGTTTTACTACATTAACAATGGTAGGTGTTATTGACTCGATTTTTCTAAGTGTGCAGGGTTTTGGACCTTGAGGATGCAGAGGCATCGATGGAACCCCTTGGACTCCGGATTGAGTCAGGGAGTGTGCTATTGGGTTTGATTGATTTATTGTGATATTAGTACATTTGAGATGATGATATGATGTGGACATGTTCTGACATGATTTGTTGATGATGCAGGCTCATGATAGCTTGCCGACCAGACTCACATATGGAGTAAAGGGGTCACACACGACTACCAGAGAGGTTGAGGGAGAGGTGTGGACAGTAGCCCTGCCACAACCTACTAGCACTCCCGCCATGGCTCAAATTGTAGGTTAACGATTACCTAGTTCGAGAGGACCCACGATGCCGTGAGGGCAGACTGCGATAGTCACTCACGATGATTCTAAAGGGCATGCAATAAGGTGGGGTCCTTAATCCTTAGAATCCCTTAGTCTCCCACAAGTTCACCTGGCGGAGTATTGACTCTAGGGGTGATTGATGTCTACCAATCAGTCAAGAGGCGAGTGGCACCCTTGGAGCATGTGGTGCATCCTGAAGGCAACGCCACGCAAAAGAAACAAAAGAGGCGAGTGGAACCCTTAGAGCACATGGTGCGTCCTTAAGGGCGCATCGCGCAAAAGAAACAAAAGTGGCGAGTGGCACCCTTGGAGCACCTAGTGCGTCCTGAAGGGCACGTCGCATTGAGAATGATAGTGGAAGGAACCTAGATGGCCCTAAGACAGACAACACATTAAGAAATTTTAAAAAAACTTCCCTAATTAAATGTCGCCCTGTTCAGAATCTAAGTTCTAAGTCTAAAACTTCTCTAGGGGTAAAATTTTGTCTACCATTAAGAAAATATACATATAAAAATAAAATAATAAAATTTAAACTAAAAACCACTTAAGTAATAGTTTTGATCTTCATAAATTTTTGGGGTAAAATGAAGAGAGTAAGAAATTAATTATAATCAGTGGATAAAAAAAATGTCAAGAATAAATTAATTTATTTTAACTTTTGATAATTTAAAAAGGTACTAAATTAATAATAAAAGTAAAAAGAGGATAATTTGCACAACTGTCTTTTCTAGCTCAAATAAAAAGGAAGGAAGGAAATATAAAAAATTAGGAAATTAGGGAAAGGAGGTAACCTAAAGAGGGAAAGGGGGAACTCATGGTAAAAAGAGGGAAACCAACTTAGGAAAGAATCGACATTTAAGAAACTTCTAATTTTGAACTGATTTAGCAATTTCTTTTTAGGGGAAAGCTTTTAAAACCTGTAAGGGAATCTAAGGGAAACCTAAGAGTAAATTTAGGAGTAACTCTAGGTGGGTGAGGGAAATAAGACAATTAATTAATTAAAGAAAATAATTAATGGAGAAACGTGGGGGATGGATGACACTACTATGAAGGTGAATTTTTAGGGAATTTTTATTAAAACTTAAAATTTAATGAGATTTAGAGAAAGAATGGAAGTTCTAAAACACTATAAAAGAGAGGGAGGAGAAGGAAGAGGGGAATGACTGTTAGTGTAATGTTACACTACCAGAATAGTGACTTGACTGATTTAATTGTGGGAGTTGGGATTTCCCAGCTCGGAGAGGAGTGGTAGCTCGGCCTTGCGAGGAAAGATGGGAGATAGATGTACCATCTGGACAATGTGTGGCCCCTTTGCGGCTCGAGGGGCTAAGTGGGAAGCAGATTACCCCTAGCGCTAGCTGGGAGGTACCGATGTAGTCTAGATGGTTGGCGAGCGGGAGCGGCACAGAGCGCGTGGACGTCATTCGAGGCAGGCGATAAGGCAACGATACGCTCGTTATTTTGTAGAGTAGAATGCATTAGGAACTTGTGCTTGATCTGTATGTTGATTGTAAATGGATGAATTTTGCCTTGAGCTTTTGCCTGTTCGATTGATTGCCTAAAATTGTTGTGGTTAGCATTCTGGTCTGAGTTTTACTATTCCTTGGTTGGATCTTTAAGTTTTGGCGTTACTCTTCGCGCTGTATTTTCCTGGATGTGGTATATTCACATTTAAAATTATTGCGGTATAGTTTTATAGTCATTGACCATCACTAATATAGTTATAATGCATTGTTGTTTTTACATGGACGCATTGTAATGGTGAATTCATGCGGTAATAAATATAAACAATTTACTTCTGTCATTTACATAGATAATGAGAAAAATTTACTGCGGTGATAAATATAAACATTTACTTCTGTCATTTACTTCAAACTCTTTCTGTAATGGATGTGATGGAGAATTCGTTCGGCAAAGGCGAATTCATCAGAAATAGATAAGTACCTATTACTTCAATCATTTACTTAGAAAAAAATAAAATAATAAAATTTGAACTCCTTCTGTATGGATGTAACGCCGATTTCATTATGTAATAGGTATAGACGTATTACTTCTGATTATTTAAACTAGACAGGGGAAACTGTCGAATTCATTTTGTGATGGGGGGTAAGGGCGAATTTGTTCTAGCGAAACCTTCCTTGGGCGAATTTTTTCTTTTACCTGTGTCTTTTACTTGGGGAAAATTTAGATTTATGTCTGCTCATGTCTAGATTCATTGTTGGTGCCAGGTAGTGGGCATTTTAGAAACCTTTTGCTCAACCTTAATTTTATACTCTCACACTCAGCCAGTGCTAACCAAGGTAAACCGTGAGAGTTTTTCTAGGATGAATTGTTATTTTACCCATAGTTGGTTGGATATTTAATGCTCAGGACATGGCTCGGTGGGCAATTCTTGTGGCAACACATTTTTTCTATTATCATTCCCAGCCAAGACAGCAAGGCCTCCTTTGATTTGAGTAGGATTTCCAGATAATTTAATTGCCTTTCTTCTGGAACAATCATCGCTGTGAGAATCACCGAAGTAAAAAAACCAAATTTAGTGAAATGACTGGTCTGAGCCATAAACCCTGGGATGCTTGACTATTCAGCATTACCATTTTAGGAGTCCCTATTACCAAGGTAAACCTGTCGATCTCTAGATAGAGAGAGTTAGTTCTTCTGACATTTTAGAACCCAACCTTACTTTCCTCCAATGATTTGTGGGTAGTCTATTTCCCTTAACGCTTACCACAATAGTCTCCCTAAATTACTCCCAGCAGCCAGTAGTATTCGTAAGCCAAATGATTCTGTATTAATGCCCGAGACATTACCCTTACCTGGAAGTGCTTGGTATTAAAGGATTTTCTTTGCTAAATCATTAACTCTAGGATATTACTCTGGATAAATGCCAAGTCATATTGTTATCTATGCTCTAGAATTAATTACCTATCTTTTGCTTTATGCTAATGCCTCAATTATTTTACTATTTATTTAATGACAACATTAGTATTTAGACTGTTACCTTTGTATCAAAAATCTATGATTAATTGGAGTGTGATTAGAAATATTTTAGAGATGGCCCTACCAGTTGTATTAATGAAATAAGGTGAATGGTGAGTAAAAATATGAGGGCATATTCTTAACCTTGCTAAGTGGGTTGTGTAGGATGTCTTGATATTGGATTCTGGCTAAGTTAAAATTTATGCAAGCTGGTATGATTCATTAATGATCGATTATATCCTTGAATAATTGGCCAAAGTCAAAGTTCAAATGCTTTTAAGACCCTTTTAACAATAAATTACCTTCAAGGCATACGGTAATAGTATAGTGAGAAATTAATGAGATATTATGGTTCACTAAGTCCCTTGCCTTAAAATAGATAACCTGGTTATTTGTTGTATCTATGGTTATATTATTGTTGTGTTCATTACTTTAATTTCTATCATATTTTCCAATGTATTATAATTTGATTATATGTATTACCTTCAATGCAATTTTGTAATAGTAGTATTGAGTTCGTAATGACGCACTATCGTAAAATGCTAGTAGGAAGAAATGTTGGATTAAAGTTGGGGTGCATATTCACCTTGATAGAACTGGTTGCATTTAGTGTCCAGTGCTAAATGGCTTAGTTATAATTTTAGTCATTCTAGTTAGCCTACAATTGATGTTACTTATGTTTCAAACCTTGGCGAAGTTCCAACTGGCTTAATTGATTTTATTTAATGTTGATATGAATAGCCCCTTGAAGTAAAGAAGATGACTGCCTTTGCATCTTGAATTAAAATAAGGTTGATTTCTTTGCGCACACACTTATGTTGTTTCATGATGGATTTAGTAATCAAATTCTCTTGCACTGTGGAATTCTTGTGATGTGTATTGATTCATAGAACTTTATCGCACGACGATCATCATTGATGTTTGTTGATTTAGCATTTTTAGTTTTGGTATGGCTGTGTTAGTGGGATGTAGACACATCCTTGTTCCTCAGAATAGTCGCCAGCCCTGAGACCTTAAATGGTTAAAATCGATGGGAACCTGGGCTTGAGCGTTGCTTATGTGTCTTGGAGGTCCTAACCATTGCAGGGTAGGACGAGCGGGTAGTCAGTCTTATTTTTGTCGGTTGATTGTCATTCATTGTTTGTAGATACTTGATGTGTGTCTTAGGTCGTCATGTGGTGTTCGTCATTGTGTGCATCTTATTCGTCGTCGGGTGGTGACGCAGAGTCAAATGTGTTTATTACCCTTGTACACACACGCACACACAAAACAAAAAAAAAATTACTTGTTATAAGAGGTTTGTCGTCATAACGAGGAGGTTCGTTACAAAAGTTATTGAATGCTTATCTTATTGATGATATTTATATTAATATAATATAACTTCAAATTGACAACTTATTAATTAATTCATTAATAACCTAGACAATAGTAACTAATGTGTTTATTGAACCATAATATTGTATGTGTGTTGGATATGTAGGAATAACTAGCACACACATATCCCACATGTAGACGATAATAACAAGCGATGCTCCTTATGCATATTTTTAAAATGTTCACAACTAATCATGCATACAAATAAATAAAGTAAATCAAACTTCAAATAATCCTCATAAAAGAAAGAATAATAATTCAACATTCATACATCTTTAAAATTGAATTATTATAATTTAAACATGGTAGGAACTCTGTGAGGAAACAAGGATTCACAGATCAAATCCCAAATGTGATCCTCAATTGACTTAGAATCACCCCTCTTTTTAAACCCTTAATTCTATCTCGCATCTCCCATCCCTTCCTTTGTTGAAATATGTTGGAGTTTTGACTATATTGATCTAACTCTAGATATAATCCAAATGTGAAAGCATCAAACCTTTCGACCTAACATCTCTAGTAGAAAACTATTATAACACCAAGTCAACTAGTATAATCAAGTCAAGATCCAATGGTACCAGTATAACAAAAGGTTTGTTACTAGAAAAGACAAGTCTAAAAGTTTTTTCATAAATTATGGTTGTGGAGTTTACTTCGGTTTTGTCAAAGCGCAAATCCCTTACACCAACTTTGGGCCACTAAAACCAATCATATTTTATATTAATGTGCATGTAGCTAGATATTATTTTGTAGGGTCATGTGGGTATCTAAGGATTTCTTGCACGATTCAAGAAATTAAATTAAAGGCTAGTCACGTAATCAAATAAATAGTCAATTTGATGTTTGACTTTGCTTACTAGTGTGTTAAGTAGACATGAGGGAGAATGATTATGTTACTTTATTTTTCATTAGTGATGATTATGGGAATGGTCTCCTAAATATCACTAAAATTGAGAAGATAACAATAGAGGATAATCATGTTTTCTAAAATTATGTCTTAAAATTTTCAAATTTGTAGCAAGATATTAATTACATGTGTGTGTGTGTGTGTTATGATACACATGTGATTTTTGTTGTATTCATGAGATAGAGTAATAAACCTTCATAATGTTATGAGATAGAGTAATATACCTTCATAATGTTATGAGGGCCATGTGACCTAACACTAGTGATATATCTACTCATAGTAGAAACATTTTCTAATGAAAACCCATATCATATGGGAGTTTTTATGATAGAAATAACATTTTATCCCTACCTTCTAGTTAACAAAACTCTTCATAAGTATTGATTTTTCATTGAATTTTGATTTAATAGTATTTTTAATGGTATATCAATATTCTATAGAGTGATATCCTTCTCCATTCCCAAATGATTTATCCAAGAATTGGCATCTTTATGCCAACCCCTATTAATCCATAGGTGGCTTTGACTAGAATTTGAAGAAATCATAGGTAGCATATTTTCTTTCATGTTAGTAGTCTCTTGTGCCTTTACATTAGGTACCTAGTATTATTCATTCTCTTAATGGGGAAATAACTAATTATATGAGGATAGGATAGGTTGTATGATATTAATTTTAATATTATAAATTATAAACACTTTTGAATTTTCTCAGTATTTCTCCATGATTATATAAAAATGATACAAACCAAATCTTCAAATCCATATAATATAACAAGATTGATGAGTGTCTCAAAAGGGGTTTATTTTTTTCCCAGAGCCAAAATTCATACAATTTACAATTGTTTTCAAGGTCAAAATAGGTTTTCTACCCTTCATTGATCCTTTTCTCAATGCTATAATTTCAATTAAACTTGTGATTAAGGTAAACTCCAAAACATTTATATGAAGAAACTTCCTCTAAGTTGTTATTGGCATGTATCCTAAAGGGTTATCATATGTAGGTGTCAACTTCCATTAAATTTTTATTATATTTTACCTCCCTACAGTAATGGTATTAACCATATGGGATAGAAAGGGATAAATACCCTTTTTCTAAGGATGCTTATGAAGCAAAAAGGAGGAGTCTTTGAAAAATGTGGTAGGGAAGGTGATAAAAGTGGAAGAAAAGCAAGAGTGTGGGTTGGCTAATTGGGAGGATAAATAATTCTTGAAAATTGAAGAGGACTTAAAACTACTTTATTTGCTATTCACATATTACTTTGTTGTGTCCAAGATTGTCGTTGTTGTTTGTGAAACTTTGGACATGGAGGGATATGATGTTAGGTTTAATAATGAAAAACAAATAAACTCAAATCTATATCAAGCAAGGGAGATAGGGAGTTTTAGTTAAGAAATCCCTTAGTGGATATATGGTTCCTTTATGTAACAATTATGTATAAATCCCTTAGTTTATAGTACAATGGTCCCTTTATGTAACTTTAGGTGACCATAAAATATTTCACAGTTATGTATTTAGTTCAACCATATCCACAACTATCCAACAATTTGTCCTTAAATCTCTCAAGTGATCCAACTATATAATATAACATTTTCATAGTTCATATTATATAATATAACATTATCCAATCTGTGATCAGATAAGAGTGCAACACTTAGTAAAGAAAGATTTCTTATGTTGCAATATTAAAGGCATAACAAGTTGTTGTACAGTAAACATTGAATCCCAACCAACCATCATATATTATACACTATAACAAGTAAACTATGGAAAATGTATTTGCAAATATGGAAAATATATTGAATGATCGAATTTCAAAACAAAACATCCTAGAATTTTTTTTTCTAGATCACAAAGATAATGTAAGAATATCACCTAAACTACTCCATTAGCATCATTGTAGACATTACCATTTGGAACCATTAATTTTGTGATAATTAATACTCACTTAATTGCATCTTCTTCAAAATATATACGCCATTAAAAATCACATTACTATTTGTAGAAATAGGCTTCATTACCATCATAAATTTTGTGACAACTAAGAATCACTCAATTGCATCTTCTTCAAAATATACATCCCATTAAAACTCACATTGCTATGTTTACAGTAATTTATGATGCACTTACATTTGAAATTATTGTCATGATTTCTCTCAATCAACGTGAATTTCCACCTTATATGACTATATTTTATCTAGATTTCTAACTCCAGCTAAGCCTCACAAATATTACATTTTCTCCACCTCATCTTAATTTATATTATGAATACGAACGACCCTCATACCCATCCCATGTAACATGACAATAAAGGAATTAGTATAAAAACTCAATTACATTTAAACAATGCTACTGGGAAGTTTAGCAATGGCATACAATCCATGTTCATGCAAGACCTTCACCTCGTCGTGATTAAAACATGTTGATGTTATTAGTGGGTATGTGAGGTTATTAAGATTAAACTCTTTGTTTTGGGGATTCTAATGCATTGCATTATATGTGGTCTTAGTGGATCCAACCATAGGGAACGTTTAAGGAATCTTAAATAAATGTTCTAATACATTTTTTTAGTTGATCCAACCATAGGGAAATTTTAATGAATCCCCTTGCTTGTTGTTTTTCTGAATTGATTTCCCTTGGGGAACCCAACTTTTGATTTCAATGACTTCTATGTGTGGGTTTTATTGATTATTATGAAAAGATTTTGGTTTTATCTTCTGTCCCTTATCCCTTTAGTTATCATTCTGTGCCTGAGTAGTCGGCCAGGATCTGAATTGACAGTTGTCACTTCGGTATTTAAAGACCTATAGATTCAAATGTTCTGCTTTTTTGTGCATGGATGATGAGTGAATGATAAGAATTTTCCATGTTGTCTATCCCTTAATTATCTTTGAGTTGATTGATTCATGGCTAAATGTTTAGTATTTTCACCTTATTATGAACGAGTACCTCTTTAGCTTGATTGATTAAAACTTCGATTTATCTCTTTGTTTTTAATTGCTTGAACTTGGGTACATATCTGTATTTTTACTGATAAACTCTGCATTGTGGATATATATTAAGGAGATATGGCGACATGGGATTATCCAAACATTCCTCGCAAATGCTCTAGGTTCTCCCAGGAAGGAAGAACAAGAGCTCCTTCTTCGACTGAGACTTCGAGTGACCAACAACAATCTCGTCAAAGGAGATTTTCAAATGAGTCTGTGAATAGATCAACTGTAAAATGTGCTCAAGCAAGTGCTACGGATGCAACCTTCTTAGATAGACTGCGCATTGATACTCGTACCCCTTGTGAATGTAGGGAATACCTCAAGACAAGAGAATATTTCTGGTAATATTCTTTGATTTTTTTTTATTTTTGTTGTATTTTTGTATATTTAAATTTATGTGAAGTTAAATGTTGTAATTACTTTCAAATATGTGTGTAGACAATGAGTTTAGAGAAAGGGACAACAATTAAAGAGAGAGTGGTTGTCACGAAGATTCAAATGTTGGTGTAGAGGGTGAAGGTGGATTTAGGAGGTCGCGTTATCAAGAAACAAAAAATTACATGCCTACGTCCACCTATCCTTCAGTTGTTGGTGATGAACTTCCCCGGGAAGGGATTACTGAAGCAATGAATCTTGAGAAATACACAGGTGTTAAAAGGAGGTTAGAAAATGATTTGGTGGTCTTAGAACTCCCTCAGAAGAGTAAACAAAGATTGCAAATTGTTTTGCCTTCATTGAAAAACTTTATAGACATATATCATAAGATGGGGCCAACCACTAACAGTTTTTTCGATCTAATGAGGTGGCGAAAGTCAGAGGTGATGTGCCCTGATAAATGGGAGGCAGTAAAAAATAGATTTTCAAAAGAAGATTCCATTTTGATGTTCAATTTTAAACAGGACCCAAAGTGGAAGCTGTTGAAAGTGCAATATTTTAAGCACCCTGACATTGCAGGACATCTGTATAACAGATTTTTGGCAGCATATGAGAAATTGTCATGGAACGATGAGGTTCCACACTATTTTGCAAGACACTTTTTTGCAGATTTTTTCTTGCAAATCCACCCTGATTATACTAGTCTACCGTTCAAATATTATGGGACTGGTAAATGATCAACATATGATCGCAAAGGGGCATATCAAAATGAGACATTGTCGAGACCTCCACAACCTTTACTACCTCGCTCAACAAGAGCATTTGATTCACATTCATGGTTGTGGGCTACATCAGAGGTTGGAAAAGAGGCCAGGAATGCAACCGAGGAATATTTGGAAACGATTTTTTATGGTGTTGATGTTGGCATGAACTGTCAGCCAGCGGAAGCCAATTCCCGAGCCATATTTGTTTATAAAACATATGCGGAGTTAGATACCATGTCAACAGAAGATGTTTTGGAGGATGAAAATTTTTCCCGTGATGGTTGGGAGAAGGTCATTCAGAATGATGACCCTAACCACAGATTGGTATGTGTTCTAGTTAGTAATTTTTTTACGCATTTTAGAATAGTTTACTTCTAATTCTAGATTTAGATATCATTCTTTCTATAGAAATAATCAAGTTTATATTGTCATTAATTGCAGTTTGGAGATATGTTAAATGAATCTCCAGTAAGTAGGGGACTTGATTTCACGAGTTTAAATTTGAATGGGTTGAATCAAGTATGTGTTTTATAATAGTTGTTCAATCTTCATTCTTTTGAATAAGAGATCAATAACATTTATAATTTTGTATAAATGTGAACACATTGAATCCTAGATTTAGCTCTTAGTTGTGTTGTTCACAGATCCATATTCCATCTCCTACTACTTGGGCAGGCTTGTATCAATTCTCATTGAGACAGTTTGAAAATGGTGGGAGTTCACAAGTATCATTTAATGTCTTAAAATCATTTAAATTTAATGTGTTATAATCATTTAAATTTAATTTTTTAAATTTTCAAATTTGAAATGTGTTATATAGGCTAAAGTGGAGAAGAGAGTACCTAAGAGTGTGCTTGGGAGGGAGATTGGGATTGAGGAGGAAGCGGAGGAAGCACCCAGATTTGGGAAGGATGTGTCTATTCAGGATGATTCATAAATGTATATTTTTAACTTTTATCAAATTTTTGTTTTTTCAAATTTTTAGTTCAGTCTTTCCTATTCAACGCTTTGATCAATTATTTTGAAATATATAAAACCCCTAAATAAGTTTGTTGTTGTCTTAAATGGTGTACATTCAAACTTATTTAAGGTTAGATCATGATGAAGACCTAATTTTGAACATGAACATTTGAATATTTGAGAACACACTCTATCCCACATCAGAAAAGAAAATGTTTCTAAATTTTCTTTGATTACATTCCTTTCTTTCTTGTCTAAGAATGGCATAGTATGAAAATTTGTGTTTTCTACATACAATGAAGTGAATTCCTCCTTGCCAGGGTATTTTCAAAATCTTAACTAAATTGGTTACTAATCACAAAAACCAACATTCAATTAGATTTACAAATAAGCTCACACATTGTATATGTGAGCTAGCTCACACATACTGTATATGTGAGCTGGTTCACACATAATTTCAAAGATCATTTGATTATATCTAATATGAATACATCCCATTTAAATGGTTTTTGAGAAATGGCTTAATATACATGTGAAGATTTGTGTTTTCTTCATATACATGCAAGATTATATGAGAATATCTATTCCACCACAGAAAGAGGAGATAAGTATTTTCTGGAAGAATGGTTTTTAAAATGGATATTAGTGAACTTTTTTAGATATAAGTAGTTTTTTGTAAGAATGGATTAATATGGAGATTTATGAGTCATTTAGTTTGAAAGGGCATCATGGAATTTGATCATATGACCACTGCAAAAGATAAGAGAAGTATTTTACTGCTGAGGAGATTAGTATTTTATTGTCGTGTAAATATAATCAAATAACATCACCTGGGATGATAATTTTTTAAGGATTTGAGACCTTATCCACAAGGAGAATTTTACCTGAAAGATTTGAGACTTTATCCACAAGGAGATAAGTATTTCATTGGAAAAATGACTTAATATGGAGATTTGTGAATTTTCTTCATACACAGTTCTATATTTATTTTCAGATTATTATCTAACTCTAACTCACAATTTGTTTTACCAAGAACACAATAACATCACCTGGGATGAGAATTTCACCTAAAGGATTTGAAACCTTATCCACAAGGAGAATTTCACCTAAAGGATTTGGGACTTTATCCACAAGGAGATAAGTATTTCATTGGAAGAATGATTTAATATGTAGATTTGTGAACTTTCTTCATACACAGTTCTATATTTATTTTCAGATTATTATCTTACTCTAACTCACAATTTTTTTTACCAAGAGCACAATCTTTCTCTTTAATTTTTTTTAAGATTTTAAATAAGATTTACAAATTGTTTAAATCATGTATGCTTAATGTGGAGAGTAACTATATTAAATCTATTTAACTTTGGTTGGGTATGTTATTATTTCTTATTGTTTATTTAATATTTAGTTACAGTATATATGCTAATATGTGTTATTTGTTTTTTTTATTATTGTTACATATGTCTAAATTATATTTGGTGGAAAATATGTTTACAATATATTTTGTGGGAAAAAGTATGTTGGAGAATGAGACTTAACTCTTTTGGTATGTATGTCAATTTTGTTTTAATCACAATTTTTGAACTTTGTATTATTTCACATGTTTGAATTGTAAATTTTTAATTTTTGAATTATGTTTTTATTGCAGGTATGAAGTGATCTATGTTAAAGCGATGGCTTAGAGTCCAAAATTTTGGAGTTAAATATATTTGTTTTTTTTATCATCCTAAAATGGATGTGGAACCTATGTATTTTACAGTGTAACTATTC
>ML795683.1:530618-553459 GCA_009831015.1 Picea engelmannii | reverse complement strand
ACCCACCAACTTTCCTAATTCACATTTTAAATTAAGTTTCAATAAAATATTCTAAATATTCTCCATCGCACAAGTGTCGTCCATCCCCCTCTTTTCTCCAATAAATATTTTCTTTAAATTTATTAATTGTCTCAAATCCCTCAGCCACCTAGATTCGCTCCTAAATTTACTCCTAGGTGTTCCTAGATCCCCTTACATGTTTTAAATACTTTCCTAAAAAAAAAGATGTTACTAAATTAGCTCAGATTACCAGGTTCTTAATTGCAGATTCCTTACTATGTTGACCTTAATTTTTACCATAAGTTCCCATCTTTCGTTTATTATGTTTCCTCCATTACTTAGTTTCCTAATTCTTATTATTCCCTTCTTTCCCCTTTTTATTAAATCCCAAAATGGCAATTGTGTTTTTAAATCTTTCCCTTTTATTATTAATTTAATATCTTTGTACTTCTACAAGTTAATGAATAATTTCTTCTTTGAAATTTTTAAATCCACTATTTTTAATTAAATTCTTACTCTCTTCATTTACCCCAAGAATTTTATGAAGACTAAACTATTACTTAAGTGGGTTTTTGTTTAACTTTTTATGATTATTTTTGGGTCTTTTTCTTAAAGTTAGACTAAATTTTTACCCTAAAAAGTTTTAGACTTAGGACTTAGATTCTGAACTGGGCGACACTTGGTTAGGGAAGTTGTTTAAGGATTTCTTAATGTGTTAAATGTCTTAGGGACATCTAGGTTTGTTCCTTCATCAACATCAATGCGACATGCCCTTCAGGATGCACCACGTGCTCCAAGGGTGCCACTCGCCAACTTATGTTTCTTTTGCGCGACATGCCCTTCAGGATGCACCACGTGATCCAAGGGTGCCACTCGCTTCTTGTGGTTCTTTTGCGCGACGTTCCCTTCAGGATGCACCACGTGCTCCAAGGGTGCCACTCGCCAACTTGTGTTTCTTTTGCGCGACGTGCCCTTCAGGATGCACCACGTGCTCCAAGGGTGCCACTCGCCAACTTGACTGATTAGTAGACATCTATAACCCCTGGAGTCAACACTCCACCAGGTGAACTTGTGGGAGACTAAGGGCTCTAAGGAATAAGGCCCCCTCCTTATTGCGCGCCCCTTAGAATCATCATGAGCGACTGTCACAATATGCCCTCACGGAATCGTGGATCCTCTCGAACTAGGTAATCGTTAACCTACAGTTCGAGCCACGGCGGGAGTGCTAGTAGGCTGTGGCAGGGCTGCTATCCACACCTCTCCCTAAACCTCTCTAGAAATCGTGTGTGGCCCCTTTACTCCATATGTGAGTCTTTTCGGCAAGCTATCGTCAGCCTGCATCATCAACAATCATGTCAGAACATGTCAACATTATATCATCAAATCAATGAAATATCACGGTAAATAAATCAACCCAAATAGCACACTCCCTGACTCAATCTAGAGTCCAAGGGGTTCCACCGATGCCTCTACATCCTCAAGGTCCAAAACCCTGCACACTCAATAAAACTGAGTCAATAGCACATGTCTACGTCAAAGCAGTAAAACATCAGGTCATCTATCATAACACATCATAATCAAGGATAAATGTTTTAACATCATGAAAGTCCATATCACTTGCGAGCAAGTGTCCTCAAAGAATAAGTTTTCTCAGTGCGCCAGAGCGGGATGTTACAAATATTTTAAATTTGAATTCTATACTTTCTAAATACAGTCCCAATGTGTTTCATGTGCTCGATCATCATATGTGCATGCATACCTGGTTGAACTTCTTCTTGTTGAAAATATCTATTTACATTATCATCGTTTCTTTCTTCAATATTTGCACGTTCTCGTTTCTTTCTCCAATAATACTATTTCCTTTGTTTGTTTTGGCGAGTATCATCTTGAGTGTGATCAAATTTTCTCTTGCGCAAACTTTTGTTTCCCATGAATTTTATAGTTATCTATAAAATATATGTTCAACAAAGACTTCACCTTTAAAAAATGGTCAACATTTATCTTTCAACATATAAATTGTTATTCCAATCAAAACTTGAACAAACATCAATTACCTTATTCAACAAAAACCAAAAAGATGATTCAAAACTTTGTTTAGGTGCTCTAGAAAACCATCATGTATCGATATCGATCCTCCGATTAAGCCTGTGGAACAAAGGAAAGAAATAAAGAAAGAAAAGAATACAATTGCAATCAGTAATAAAAATGCTTTGAAATCCCTATCCCTGAGTTCATATATCTCTGTCCATCCAATGAATTCTATACTTTCTGAATATAGTCCCAATCTGTTTCATGTGCTCGATCATCATATGTGCATGCATACCTGGTTGAACTTCTTCTTGTTGAAAATCTCTATTCACATTATCATCATTTCTTTCTTCAATATTTGCACGTTCTCGTTTCTTTCTCCAATAATACTATTTCCTTTGTTTGTTTTGGCAAGTATCATCTTGAGTGTGATCAAATTTTCTCTTGCGCAAACTTTTGTTTCCCATGAATTTTATAGTTATCTATAAAATACATGTTCAACAAAGACTTCACCTTTAAAAAATGGTCAACATTTATCTTTCAACATATAAATTGTTATTCCAATAAAAACTTGAACAAACATCAATTACTTTATTCAACAAAAACCAAAAAGATGATTCTAAACTTTGTTTAGGTGCTCTAGAAAACCATCATGTATCGATATCGATCCTCCGATTAAGCCTGTGGAACAGAGGAAAGAAATAAATAAAGAAAAGAATACAATTGCAATCAGTAATAGAAATGCTTTGAAATCCCTATCCCTGAGTTCATATATCTCTGTCCATCCAATGAATTTTATTAAATGTGTTCGACCGAAAGCGTATTTATATGATTTGGCGTGAAATGAAACGATATGACGTGTCTTTTCATTTTTTCCGACCAACGAGATTCCCTCAGCAATCTGTCAGCCGAAAAAAAAAAAATCGACCGAAAACCTTGGAAATTATTTAGTTTTTATTGTTTCTGTTAGAATTTCTATTTTTGGCCGAAATATTATTGTTTCGGCCAAAATATTATTTCGGTCGAAAACTAAAAATTGGGACTGTATTTAGAAACCAGATAATTCCCCCAAGCTTACATGAACTTCGAAGGTTGCAGACTCTTGCAAATACTCATAATTTGGTTTAAAAAATGACACCAACATTTGCAAAATTGAATCTACTTTGAATTGTTATAATTTGTTTTCATTTTCATTTTTTTTATCTAATTGTTTTTATTTATTTTTTTAAATCACTACATAATATTTTCATTGGACATTATGATTCGGTGAAATGAAATATTTGTATCTCTAAAAATATACAGTGAAATATTTAGAAAAAAATATATTCATAATCCTTAAACTATGTTTTTCAAAAGGGTATATTTAGATTTTACTTTTAAGTAAAAATTAAGATAGATACAAGGTGTATAAAAACATGTGTTTAAAATCTGCAACGTTTTCAGCTTGGTCAACTTCAAAAAAATCTAGAAATTATAATATTCATCTGTTAGATTCAAAATTATAGTCATAATAAAATAGAGTCTCTGTAGATGTTTTCAGTATATTTTGTTTCTTAAAAACATAAGTTTAATAATAGATACATTATTGTGGGAAAAAATAACTCATTATCATTCCTTTCATGTTTAAGGAACATATTGTTAAACAATTGTCAAATTGACATATCAAATATTGATAAAAAAAAAAAAAAAAATTGAAAAATAGTCATTGGAAAGCTAACAAAATTCTTCACGAGTTTTGTTTTTACTGTAAAGTGAAATTATAAATAAAAAAAATACTTTTGAATGCCGAAAGTTGAAGAACTTGTGAAAACACAGTTTTTTTTCTCATAAAACATGCAAAAGTATTACCCATCTTCATGATTTTACCCAAAATTATTTACCATTTATGGCAAATCCGAATTTGAAATTTTTATTCTTGTAATTAATTGTTTGATGATTGTTGGGAAAAGATTTGACTTTCCCAACTATCCTCTTTTATTTGACACATGCGACATAAGTGGAATTTGACCACTAGAAACCTCTAAAAATCAGGGATTTGTAAAGCTACAAATTTCCCCAAGGAGGGAAGGAAATACCTAGGCACAAGGATGCATATTTTAACAACATATGGAGGAGGAAGGACACTACTTAGTATGTTGGGAAAATGAAACTATTTGATGTTATGAACACTATTAGTGTGATTCAAAGGATTTTTCTGATCTGTGGATGGTGACTATAGCTAAGGAGGATCATTCATTTTTCCCTTATGGACTCATGGTCAGGCTAGGGGGTGAGTAGGACAAGTGAACTTGGTTTTTCTATTCTATGGTTGGGTGGAACGTGGATGTTCCATTTGTATTCCAACATCAAGTTTTAGAGATGTATATTGGCTTTCATTCCTTGTCAATGTTATATTTATGATTATTATTGGTTAGGAATATGTTGACTGTGTATACATAAGTGAAATCAATTCTTAAGGTATTGTATGACCATGTTTTACTATGGCTTATCATAGTTAAATGATACTGGAAATATCATTTATTTGAAATGTGATGGTTGTACATAGATATTTAAATGTAGATACATATATGTGCTCATACATAAAGAAATAGTAGAACTATTTTTATGCTCCTACTTAGCCATTGAATATATGTATTTTGAGCTTTTATTAAAATCTATACATACACAAACACCGTAGAGAATAGTTGGAAATAATAACAATCTGAATACACTCATTATTACCACATAAATATAGTGATTTAGTAGAATTCAAAGTATCATGAAAAATAAACCATTGTATTCAATCGATCATTGTTCAAAATATTATAGTTGGAGTACCATAGATAAAAAAATCCACAACCTCTTATATTGTAAATAGAGCTCTAAGAAAGTATACATAGAATCTGTTTGTAACCGAAGTTAATGTGCACATAGACTAGTTAAGGGAGGACATGGAACTTGAATACATTTCAAGGTGAGACACTTCCTTCAATTGATTACACCAATTTGCACAACCTATAAAAGAAGTAAACGAGGGTTTTAGTAACTTGCTAGAATTTTAATTCTATGGAAATTAAACAATAGAATAAACCAAGGGGAAAATCTTAGCTTGAGTCCCAACAAAAACTAGATCACCTTTTTGTCCTTGTGAGACAATCTGTCCATGATCCATGAGGAGGAGGAGTGGACCTAGAACCGACTGATGGGTACCCTCACAAATCAGAAAGGGTCCATCATTAATTTCACATATCCATGCATAGAACTTTTCATTTGTAAAATAAAGGAAGCAAAAGTAAGAAAAGAAGTGAAACCAGTTATCATCAAAATAGACCGATCATAGATTAATCAAACATCAAGCAGATAATAACAATATCCAAACCCTGTATAGAGGATCAAATAAATGAAAGGAGTCGACTGTGGTGAGGTCAACGATTAAACAAAACTACAAATTTAATTCCCCGTAGTCACACAGTTGGAATTTCCGACTTGCGGTAACGATCTGAGTGAATAATTATTAAACTAATATGCATTCGTAGAGGCACACAAGAAGCGACTTGAGTATATTCACAAGAGATGGATCATTAAATCTAAACGACATTACAGAAAGGTAAAATACGAAAGTCTAAGTGCATAGAAATTTACAATAATAACCAAATCTGTAGGTTAAAGTCTAACTATTCAATAATGTGTTCGAACCCTACAAATTTCGTTCTTCATACATTCAACAGAGGATTACACAAGGATACCCTCTCTTTTGCTAGTGTAGAGGGATCAACACAAGCAAGGCCTTTCATAAACGGCTTAATATTATAACTGCACCAGACAAGAGATCAAGCAAAGGATGCTTCCAAAGTGGCCGCGAGACAAACCACAATTCTTCCCAGTAGAGAAATAGTTTTACAACCAGAGGATACAAAAAAATGTTGTTTCAAACGAATAAAATCCTATTAATGTTTCCATATAGGTATAGAATGTAAATACAAAATTTTCCTATAGAGTTTTAAATAGTCAAGTCTGAATAACATCAATAAGCTTTGAGATATTTGGATGATTTCTAGAATGTAAGAATACTAGTGAAATGAAATTTGAATAAAAGAAAATGATAAAGACCAGAGGGTTCAATTTTATATTAATGATTCGGGCCATGGTCTAACTGGGGAGGGACCGCAATGACTATAGTCTTGAATACTGACAACCAACCGAGAGAAAATAAAATAACCCTCAAAACCAAGCATTAAATCTAAGGGTGTTTCACCTAACTTATAAATGGAACCATAAACCCGGTGGAATCGTGAGAAGAATACGCATACGGAGGTGCAAATGTCAACCCTCAAACAAAGAAAAAGAAAACATGAGGTATGTACATGGAACCTCTCAGTTTATTTTACATTGCACCAGATAGAGAATACATTCACGGGAAACGTCTCACGGAGAACATAAGAACCAAAACATTTACTTACCCTTGCGCATAGAGAACCCAGGATGTGCGTTGCCTCCTTCCATCGATCACCAGAGTCGAGCCTTACCAAATCACTGGTCGTATACAATGCAGAGGCCATCGCTCACTAGATCCAAGCCTTACCAAATCATTGGTCATATATAGTGCAAAGGACATCACTCACCAGAGACGAGCCTTACGAAATCAACGCTTGTATACAGCGCAGAGACCATCACTCACCAGAGCTGAGCCTTATGAAATCATTGGTCATATATAATGCAGAGGCAATTTGTGTTACAGATTAAAGGGGAAAGAATGAAAAATAGTGTTACCTCGAGGCCCTCACTAGAGGAGTAATAGTGGTTGGTATGCCCCATACCACTGCCATGTGAAGTTGAGGGAGGTGGCGAGCCTATGTTGGGTGTTTTTGCCTAAGTGTCAGTTCTGGAAGGAACAAGAGAGGCTTCACCATTAATGGACCAGTTCAGGAGTAAATGTTTATAGGCTAGCATGGAGTAGGCTCAGACCCGACCTGTCATCCACCATAAAATGGTTTTCGAACCACTTAAATGTTGAGTCATGTTTAATCCTAACGCTAACCCTAGAATGAGAAAACTATGTTAATAGTCAGACAAGGTTACTATGTTATGTATAAGTATATGTTAGTTGTGCTATGATAAAACAACATGTTATTATGGGAAAAAAATTAAAATCCTAGTGCTTAGGACTTATGCCTCCTAGCTCAACACTATGCCGATATGTGTTGAGCATGTGTCCATGATTTAGAGCACCCATATCTTGTATAACATAGTCTATTACATGATATAATGTGGATAGCATGTCTTGACATAGAATTAGTGGTTATTTTAAAGGCTATGACGGTCATGGTCACAAAGCTCTTCAATACAAATAAGCATGTAATTTATAATCCATTAACAATACTATAATGAAATATAACAGTAAGAGACAAGTGTCATTTAAATCCCCTTCAGCCTTTAAGATGGATAATGACATACAAGTAAAACTATTATGCATACAATAAATGAATAAAATATATATAATGGATTATCTCTATGTCGAGGGTATCCCAATTAAAATCCCATGGAACTAAATTTTAATAGCCCGGGTAAAGGTTATTGGCATTACACTTAAACGCAAAGAATCACGACTGTAGCCCGATTCTACATATCCTTAATCTAGACCTAAATACTCAGAGCATGAATAGAAAGAAACAGGCCTCCTGGTGATTCCAGATGGAATGCCTGCGAGGGTTCTTTTACACAACACAATAGGATATCTAAGTCGAAAAATTTGTAATAAATTCCATGCAATCTATGGCCTTTTAGATTTACTGATAATACAAATTTTATACAGATGATACAATAAAAGTAATTAGAAAATTCATTCGATAGCACTCACCATTCTTATCGTTGGGTCGACTAGTACAATGCAATAATAGTGGTTATTCAAAATTTCTGACACAAATGATTCTGTAAAATTTCTGGTATCAACTAATCAATATTGTGAACTTGCTCGAGATAATACATTCCATTATTAGTAATAACAATATATATATATATATATATATATATATATATCAAAACATGGAATTTTTATATTACAATTCAATTATCCTTCCCATGCATGTTCAATGTACATAATCAAATTTTATAACAACAATTCATTAAACAATCAAATACAGTAACCAAGGATTGGTGGATGTGATGGTTTTTTTCGACTCAAACTTGCACAAAACTCCAATGCTAGGGGTACTTTTATTCCCCCTTATCCCCCAAGCCACAAAGGGGTCACACATAGTAAACCATAAATTCAATAGCACAAACTTTCCCTCGCAAGGAGAGGCCTTCACCTCTGGCCCAAGTTTGTAACCCAACTCTTCACAAGTAAACTAGTCAAGAAAAATTTTAGCAGCATAACATTCATCTAACAATAGGGTAAGTTCTCTCTTCATATCCAATTCATTTATAAGAAAATTAGCGATCACACTTGTCCTCTATTCATTTATAAGAAAATTAGCTATCACACTTGTCCTCTCATGCACAATTAATAAATTTTTAATAATTTAACTAAGAATTATTCACCCACTACACATGTCACACTTTCCCCAAGTTGCACATGTTAATTCCCTTTTTATTTTATTTATTTAGACATTTTCCTTCACATTCCCCAATTTGTTCCTATTTTTCCTCTTAGTTGTTTCTTATTTTCCCAATCCCTCATTTATTTTGTATCCCCTAACTAAATTTCAGTTTGAGTTGGATTAGGAATCTTCTTTTAGTTAGGATTAGTGGTTGAATGACTAAAGATATGAACTCTATGTTGACCAACTATTCTCTCCTGTTTTTATTTTCTTTTTAATAAAAATTCATTTTTATTATTTTCATGCACATATGTGCATATACCCAAATTTATTCTTATTTCTTCTTTTACTTAACTTACTAGTCTAATTCCCCTTATTCCCTTTTAATGTTTTAATTTAGGCAAACCTCTTAGTCTTAGACTCTTTGTTAGTTTCCTTGTTTATAATTTGATAATTAGTTTTATGCTCTTTATAACAATGTCTAGGTATTTTATTTTTAATTTTCTAGGCCTACTCTGATGATCAACCTTGTGAGAGACGAAGGGCTTGTCTAAGGAAAATTATGATGTTGAAGGAAATATGAATTACAAACTTTAAGGTACAAACTGAAAATATAAAATGTAAAAATTTGGAGAATGACAAAAAAACATACTTCCCAATTTCAATCACTCAAATTAATCAAGAAATGAAGCATGGGTTTGCATTTTAGTAAAGAAAGACAATTTTGGCTAGCTTCATTGAAATGCACACCCAACCTTCATTTCAAGGCCAAATTGAATGATTAAATTTGGAGAGTATGTGTTTTGTAATTATAAACCTTTATACAATTATAAATGTATAATTTGACATAAAATTTTATGCTATGCAAAAAAATCTTGAAATTTGTCTTTTTTCCACAAGGTAAAATTTAGTGTCTAGTGCCAAAATGGAATGCACACCAAGACCTATAGTTAATGTTAAATGGAAACACAAGCATTCCAACCTCGAGATACTGACATTTTCTTCAAAATATCATACTCAATTGTCTAAAATAAATCTTCTTGAATGGAATCTAAGTCTACGAAAATAACAATTGATATTATTTGTCAATTTTCATAATTAGCTCAAAAACACACTCAAGGGCTAAACCAAGTATGCCCCAAGTATGAAATTTGGACCAAGACATAATTAAAAAATACAAAACCTATGTATCTATACATCATGTTTGCCAAAATTCTTACATATCGTTTTCCCACTTATACATAGCTTTGACAGGATGCACACCAAATGAAAATTATGCATTCTAAACTAAATATGAAGCATACAATTTTAAGATACAAATTAGAAATATGAAAATATAAAGAGGTGAAGAATGAAAAAACACACACTACAATTTGAATCACTCAAATTAGCCAAGAAATTAAGCTTGGGTGTGCATTCTATAAAAGTAAGACAATTTTGGCTAGCTTCACTTAAATGCACACCCAATCTTCATTACAAAGTCAAATTCAATGATTTACGGAAACAATTTTCACTAGCTTCATTGAAATGTATGCCCAACCTTCATTACCAATACAAATTGAATGATTCAACTTTTAGAGTGTTTTTTTTGTAACTAAAAACCTTCTACAATTTCAAAATTTTAAATTTGATACACACAAATTTATGATGTGCAAAAAAACTTCAAATTTTCATTTTTTCTATAGGGTAAAAACAAAGGTTGAGTGGCTCATTGAAATGAACACTAGGACCTATAGTTAATGGTAAATGAAAACAAAAACATTCCAGCTTAGAGATACCAATATTTTCTACAACCTGTCATATTCAGTTGTCCAAAATAAATCATTTTCAGTGAAATCCAAGTATACCAAAATAATAATTGATACAATTTTTTTTGTTTTCATGATCAATAGAAAAAACACTCGAGGGCCAAACCAAGTACACTCCATGTTGTAAATTCTAACCTTCTACAATGTCTACTATAAACAGATATTCAGAAAAGAACAAAAAAGATACAATGGCAAATACAAACATTACACAGAGATTTTTCACCTGGAAACCCAAACCGGAAAAACCACCATATATTATATTCATTCATTATGTTACAATGTTTACAATAAAATATACATATAGGAGCCAATGGCATCCAAAACCCTAACTGAATGACCTAGATTAGTCCAAAACCCTAATTCCTTAACCAGAAATAGAAAACCATCGGGAAAAACCATGTGCTGAAAAAACCACCTAAATACATGACACGTTTCTCGAGGTAGGTGTCACATTTCCCGAGGCAAAAAAAAAAATTCCGGGGGCTCCGCCCCCCTGCACCCCCTGCGTGCCCAACACATATGCTTAGACACTACTACTCATGCAAATAATATAACACATACCCAACATTCTCCCACTTGTTGTTTTATTTGCATATAGGGGGTTACAGGGTTACATAGTCAAAAATCCAGGGCAGCAATGCCCATGGATCCTCTACACCAAGAGAACTTCTCAATGCTCACAGATATTTTTAATGAGTCTACAACATTGTTCAAAGTGTCCACCTTCATCACTGATACTTTCTTTTCTTCAATCATGTCTCTCACAAAGTGATATTGAACATCAATGTGCTTTGTCTTTGAATGATAAGCAAGGTTCTTCGCCAGAAAAATTGCACTCTGACTATCACACTCTATCCTTACAGCTTGTTGTACCAACCCAATACCTGAACACAATCTTTGTAACCATACTTCTTCCTTACTTTCATGAGTGGCCGTCATGTATTCAGATTCTGTAGTTGAAAGTGCCAATACAGCCTGTCTTTTGCTCATCCAACTTATTGCTCCTCCAAACAAGTTAAACACATACCCGCTTGTAGATCTCCTACGATCCAAATCTACAGCTTAGTCTGTATCCACAAAGCCATGTATATCAACCACTTTGTCCAATCCTGGTCTTCCTTCGTAGCACAATCCATAGCTAGCAGTGCCATGCAAATACCTGAAAACCCTTTTTATTGTTGTCCAATGCTCCTTCCCTGTTTTTGACATATACCTGCTCAAAATGCCCACTGCATGTGGAATGTCCGGTCTAGTACAGACCATTGCATACATCAAACTGCCAACTACACTCACATATGGAACATGATACATGTCCTCCTCTTCTTCATGTGTCTTGGGACACTGATCCACAAATAACTTTACACCAACAGGAATAGGAACCTTGACCGGTTTACATTCTTGCATATTAAACCTCTGCAATATTGTCTTGACATATTTTCTCTCATTTAACCAGAGTTTCCTATTTTTTCAATCTCTTTTAATTTCCATGCCCAAAATGAAATTTGAAGCACCAAGATCCTTCATGTCGAATTTAGAGGAAAACTGAGTTTTCACATCCTAGATAATCTCCTTGTTGTTTCCTATCAGCAACATGTCATCCACATACAAGACCAAATAAATAAAATGATCACCAATTAATTTAGAATACACACAATGATCCTCTTTTCTTCTTTTGAAGCCAAGTCCCAGCATATAAGTATCAAATTTTTTATACCACGTCCTTGGTGATTGTTTTAAACCATACAGGGACTTTTTCAGCTTGCATACCAGCTCCTTCTTTCCTTTCACATCATAACCTTCTAGTTGCTTCATAAAGATTTCTTCTTCTAGATCCCCATGCATGAATGTTGTCTTCACATCCATATGTTCTACTTCAAAATCAAATGCAACACCATCAGATAACAGAAATCTTATAGAGGTTAACTTGGCAACAGGAGAAAAAATCTCACCAAAATCAATTCCCTTAACCTAGGAATAACCCTTTGCTACTAATCGAGCTTTGTATTTCTCCACTTTTCCTTCTGCATTCATCTTCTTTTTAAATACCAATTTGTTTCCAATGGGATTTCTTCTAGTTGGCAACTCCACTAGATCCCAAGTCTCATTCTTATCCAAAGATACCATTTATTCTTCTATGGCCCTTTTCCAGAGATTTACATCCTCTGAATCCACTGCCTCCCTGACAGTTCTATGATCATCATTAGTAATAGACAAAGAAAAATTTGAATGAAAATCAGATGTACTATACCTTTTGGATAGCCTTCTTTCTCGATCTGATCTCCTCAATACTGGAGTATGAGGATCTTCTTCTTCTGATTCATGTTCTTCTGTAGAGTTTTCTTCATCATCCTTTAAATCAAACTCTATATTCTCTGGTTCTTCCTTACCTAGTAGGACTTCATGTTTAACAACATCCTTCATTTCTTTAAATACCACATCCCAACTATACACTACCTTATTAGTTTCTGGGTTCCAAACCTTATAACCTTTGATACCATCTTTATATCCAATAAAGATACATTTTTCAGCCTTCTTATCTAGCTTACTCTTGTTTTTCTTTGGAACATGAACATATGCATCACAGCCAAATACCTTAAGATGTGTGAGAGAAGGTTCCTTACCAGTCCATACCTCTTCTCGAGTCTTGTCACCCAACGCTGATGAGGGTGATCTGTTGACCAGATAACATGGAGTACCCACTGCCTCTGCCCAGAATTCTTGCCTTAACCCAATACCACTGAGCATGCACCTTTCTTTTTCCATCAGTGTTCTGTTCATCCTTTCTGCAACTCCATTCTGCTAAGGTGTATATGGATTAGTCTTCTGCCTTGCTATACCACACTTCTTACATAATTCTTTAAATTCATTCCTGCAGAACTCTCTGCCATTATATGTTCTCAGCACCTTAATTATTTTCTCTGTTTGATTCTCAACAAGAGCCTTAAACTCTTTAAACCTGTCAAAGATTTCAGATTTCTTCCTGAGGAAATATATCCAAGTTTTCTTAGAGAATT
Organism: Picea engelmannii; assembly: GCA_009831015.1. Taxonomy (NCBI): domain Eukaryota; kingdom Viridiplantae; phylum Streptophyta; class Pinopsida; order Pinales; family Pinaceae; genus Picea; species Picea engelmannii. Next base: position 540,091 of record ML795683.1, on the reverse strand, counting down.
CATCTATAAATGAGACATATTACATAGATTTTCCCAATGATGGGACCGACACAGGTCCAAAAACATCATTGTGAACTAGTTGTAAAATTCCTTCTGCCCTCGTTGCACCAGAGGGGAATCTTACCCGATTCTTCTTCCCATATAAACAATGTTCACAGAAATCAAAATCCAGAGAGTAGTTAGACATACCTTCAACCATACCTTTACCGTGTAGTAGTTGAATACCCTTCTCTCCGATATGCCCCAGTTTTTTATGCCACAACATAACCTTTTCTCCAGAGACTGTAGGAGTTCTTTCTTCTTCAACTCCAATATCAAGAATAATGGAGCTATTACACCCATCAATAATAGTGCTTCCTAGAATCTTATACAGAGTTCCAAACCGAACTCCCTTCATAAACACCATTGCTCCTCGAACCATCCTGCAAGTTCCCTTTTGAAAATTTGTTTTTACCCCTGCATCTTCCATTTTGCTTACAGAAATAAAATTTATGGCCATACCTGGGATGTGTAGAACACCAAGCAGTGTTCTAATCCTTCCATCTATGAGTCTCAACTTGACCCTTCATCTTCCTATGATTCTGGTTGTTGAATCATTACCTAAGAAAACATTACCTCTATCATACTTTTCATATTCGTAGAACCACTCCCTGTAGGGAGTCATATGAAAGGATGCACCAGAGTCAATCAACCATGCCTCATGATATGTATGTGTGCTTTGAGAGGCCAAGTACACATCCCCTCCTTATTCCTTGGGGGTCTTTTCTTCTGTAGAAGAAGATTCTTCAGATCCCTTCTTTTTCTCAACTTTGGATCTACACTGCTTCTTGTAGTTCCCTTCTTTTCCACACCTCCAACATACCCTTACAAACTTTCCAAGAGATTTAGATCCACCCTTAGACTTAGATCTCCCACTTGAGAAATTAGATATATTTCTTTCCTGGGAACGTCCTCTTGCAAATAATGCGTCTGTGCTATGTCCTTCCATATTCTTTCATCTCATCTCCTCCGACAACAAGGATGAGACCACTTCTTCAAACTTCAAAGAAGTTGCATTACTACCTATGGCCACAACCAAACTATCCCATGAGTCTGGTAAAGAACACAACAAACTGATACATTTATCTTCATCTGAAATTTTAATCTCAACAGATACTAACTGACTTACCACAGTATTAAAGGCGTTCAAATGCTCTGCCAAGTCTACATCTCTCATACTCAAGTTATACAACTTCTTTCTCAGGAATAGTTTACTTACCAGGGACTTAGACTAATACAACTTCCCCAACTTTTCCCATAAATCCTTGGTTGTAGCTTCCTCTGACACATTCAGTAATATTGAATCGGAGAGACACAGTCGGATTGTGCTCTTTGCCTTCTGGTCCATCTTTTTCCAATCATCTGCAGAAGTTCCTGTAGGTGCAGTACATGGATCTACCATGATCCATTGATCTTTGTCCACCAAAATATCTTCCATCTTGAGCTTCCACAGCTCAAATCTTTTCCCATTAAACTTCTCGATCTCCATCTTCGAATTGCTTGCCATTTATTTTCACCTGAAAAATAATACCGTAGATCTCCCACTGTAACAAGGCTTATCACATTCCTGAGCCAAACCCTTGACCACAAAGGCATCCCCCTGAAGCCAATAAAGCTCTGATATCAAATGTAAATTCTAACCTTGTACAATGTCTACTGTAAACAGATATTCAGAAAAGAACAGAAAAGATACAATGGAAAATACAAACATTACACAGAGATTTTTCCCCTGGAAACCCAAACCGGGAAAACCAACATATATTATATTCATTCATTGTGTTACATTGTTTACAATACAATATACATATAGGAGCCAACGGCATCCAAAACCCTAACCCAATGACCTGGATTAGTCCAAAACCCTAATTCCTTAACCGGAAATAGAAAACCATCAGCAAAAACCATGTGCTGAAAAAATCACCTAAATACATGACATGTTTCCTAAGCTAGGCGTCACATTTCCCACGCGGGGGGCTCCGCCCCCCTGCACCCCTCTAACCCCCCTGTGTGCCTGACACATACGCTTAGACACTACTACTCGTGCAAAGAATATAACACATACCCAACACATGTGTGAAATTTAGACTGAGACATAATTACATAACACTAAACCTATGTAGCCATGTATTATGTCTACCAAAATGCCTACATAACTATATTCCACACTTATACACAATCTTGACAAAATGCATGGCAATGGAAAATTATGCATGTGAAGGAAATTTGAAGTAGAAATTTTCAAGGTGCAAATTGAAAATATGAAAGTTTTGAAAGGTGGACAATGAAAAAACACATGCTATTCAATTTGAATCACTCAAATTGACCAAAAAATAAATCCTAAGCATGCATTTTAGTGAAGCAATGCAGTTTTGGCTAGGTTCACTAAAATGCATGCCTGACCTTCCTTGCAAATCCAAATTGAATGATTCAAATTTGAAAGAGTGTATTTAGTCATTACAAACATTCTTACAATTACAAATTTTTAATTTGACACAAAACTTTATGTTGTACAAAAAAATTCAAATATTTCCTTTTTCCACATGGTAAAAATACGATTGAGTAGCCCCGAGGGTTAGCTTAATTGGTCTAAATCTAGATGTGATTTTATCCTACTTTTTTTTGGTCATGATTCTAGCTCTCTTGTTTCCCTTGGGGTGAGGCCTTGCAACCAGGGCCGAAGATTTACCCCACTTACCATCCATGGAATATGGGGAAGTATTCAAAGAGTTTTCCACAAGTACATTTCCTTTGAAAAAAAAGGTTGAGTACCTCAATGAAATGCACATTAGTACCTATAGTTAATGGTAAATGGAAACAAACATATTATAACATAGAGCTACCAAAAGTTTCTACAACATGTCATATTCAATTGTCCAAAATAAATATTTTATAGTGAAATCCAAGTCTACCAAAATAATAATTGATATTATTTACCAATTTTCATAATCAGTAAAATATTCACTTTAGGGCCAAACCATGTACACTCCAGGTATGAAATTTGGATTGAGACACAACTACAAAATATTGAACTTATGTACCCATGCATCAGGTCTACCAAAATCCCTACATACTTATTTTTCCCACTTATACACAACTTTGATAAAATGCATGCCAATGTAAAATTATGCATGGTAAACGAAATAGAAAATAGAAAATTTAAGGCACAAATTGGAAATATGAAAATGTATAAAGGTGGAGAGTGAGAAAATACACACTCTCAGATTTGAGTCACTCAATTTCACAAAGTAATGAAACCCATGTGTGTATTTTAGTGAAGGAATTTTTTTTTGGATAACTTCATTAAAATGCACACCCAACCTTTATTACAAGGCTAAATGTCTGCTTAGTTATTACAATCATTTTTATAATTCCATATTTTTAATTTGTCACATAAAATTTATCTTGTGAAATATACTCTAAACTTTATTTTTTCCACACAATAAAAGTTAGGGTTGAGTGATTCAAAGAAATGACAAATTCTCCTTGAGATAGAGTGGGTATATCTATGTTTTAGGATAGATCATGTAGAATTAACACATGGACCTAAATGTTTTATTAATGATATTTGTGACTTGAAGGTTGGTGTTGAATGAATGAGATAATATTTATTATTATATAATAACAATATACAAAGTAAGATGTTTGCTTGAAAATAATTCTATTAATTTATAAAAATATTGGACAAAACCCATATATTACTCTTAACAAGTTTATGTTGAAAGTTATGAATATTAGTGTTTCTAAACATCTTATAAAAACCATCCTTTCAAAGGAGGTAAAAATAATTTCCTAGAAGGAAAGAAAACACAATGTAATAAGTAATATATATTATGAAAAATTGAGAATAGGCTCCTCATTCTCACCCTCTTCTTCTTCACTTGAAGAAGAGTTATGTTTTTCATGGTTAAGATTGGTTACCTTAATTATTTTAGCTTCATCAAGGGACAAATATTCAAATAAGTATTGGGAGACTCGGGGGTTAAGTGATTAGAGATTTCTTTATCATCATAATTTAATGCTTTATCCTCCTATTTGGAGGAATCTTTCTTAGAATTCATTGCAATGTAAATACTAATCACGATAAGCACATATTAGTACATCAAAAAAATGTTCGTTTTACTAGAAAATTGTTAAACTAGAAATAACAACAATGAAGAAAAACTTGAGGAAAAGAATGTGAACAAAATATTGTAAAAACCTTGTAATGACCAACTCGAACAAAATTAAAGCTGCATTGAAACTTTAAAGTGAATGTTATCCCAAAATGGAAACAAAAAGGAATGCTTCATTAAGAATTGTTTATTCCAATGAATGACCACTACAACGAACGTTTTTCAATGTCACTATAAATAGAAGTTATAAACTTGTAGTGCACATGATTTTCTACTATAACAATTCATGCTAAGCTATATACCATTCCCAAAGGAACTAAATTCAAATATTGTATTATAGTGAGGTTGTCAGGATAATCTATGGATTGGATACACATAGAACCACTTTCAATTAAATAATATTATCACATATATGCTTGTTACTATTCATATTATTTATTTTATGGTTGAACCATAATATAAAAATCAAATCTTATTTTGTTATATTACAATAGGACTTGAAAAGGCATATTGACATATAATTTATATATACTTGCCAATTTCTTACAATAATGAGGGTGTTGATTGGTCTAAATTCGCACGACAACAACAAGGAGTACTTCCTGATACACAGTCCCAACTAGACTATGCACTGTTTGGATTAGGAGTCCCATCTGGAATTTGGCTCGACTTCCATTGACACTATTTTGGGGGTTTTCGCTAGTTGTAGACCGGTTTACTGATGGGGAAGGATGATGAGTGAATATGAAATGAAAAGATGTATATGAAGGCGATTCATGAAATGCAAACTAATCTATTACTAATCTACTCTAATCTATCCTAGCTAGGAGCACACTAAAGTAACTGGCGAGTTGAAAAATGAAACTGAATCTGCATAGAAGAGAAGAATCATAAACAAGTGTGTACAAATACATATACCCAGATTAGTCCAAATTACAACAATGCACACATTAACAACTCAGAAATCTCAAGGCATAAACATATTCGAAGAAAAACTTAAAAATATAGAATAAAACAGATTGTATAAGAGTTAATATATAAACAACTAGAATTCTTATAATTTGCATGAACACCATTCATCTTCAGTTGAAATAATTCACCTCTTATATTTGTTCACACAAAAGAATTCCTTCTGAAAAACATGTCCCTGAGAGCTTCCCCTTATTAGCAATTTAAGAAATAATACATGAAAACTCCGAAGAAAACCTCTCTAATTTTAGTTGACACTGTGTTCCCAAAATAGTTCAGAAATAAAGAATGTTTGAAGAGTCAAAAACCCCCTTCGAAATGGGCTTGTGTTCTCTTTTATACAATTATTAGTAACCGATAGATGACTCTTCACCTTCTTATTGAAGAGGAGGGTCTAAAATGGTTCAACTTCCTACTTTCTAGTGACAAGTGTATAATAATGACAAAATTAGGATCGGTTGAGAAGGAGACAAAATGAAAAAAGATGTATCGACATCATCAAGCCATTATCTTGTCTTCATTCAGGGGTTTTTGTCCCAAATGTATTTCCTCCAGATATCTAGTTGGTCCAACAGGGATCTAATTCTCCTCTAAACTAGCTTCTCCAAATCTGCATTGTTCATGGCCAAACTATCTTCCAGGGTGATCATGTCTTTTGCTAGTGTGGTCATGAAATCTTGTATCATGGTATGGAGTTTTACCGGTTGCAATAAGTGATGATCTATGCATTCTATGGTGATGGTAGTGTTTTATTCAACCACTTCTCTCCTTTGATTTGTGTTATAGTGAACCTTGTTTACCAGCTCCTCTGTCACAATATTTTTTCCCAACTCATCTAGCTTTAGTAATCTACTTCTCTAAATCAATTCCTGTGCAACTTTGTGTATCCTTGAGAATATTTCCAATGATTTAGTAACCTACCTATCGGTTTTCTCCCCCACCTGCTGAAAATGGTCAAGCGCATACAGGTCTATTTTTCTGTCTTCTTTTGATGGTTTGTACAATTATGAAGGTGCGTCGATATTTTCAGCAATCCATCTATCGATGTCATTGATGCCTTCTGAGATAGTTGTGTACAATGTCATCTTTGTTTATATCTGATTATTCTACTCTATGATTAGCGAAATTTCTTCTTGAAATAGGTGCAAGTGAGAATACATGTCAATGATGGCTTCTTCTAGTTCTCTCCTGACCTTCTCAGTACTAAATTTAAAACTTTGAAGGTTGTGTTCATCAATTTTGATTTGCTGGAGTCTTTCCTCCAATTCTCTAATTCTCTTCTCCTTTTCTTCATTCAGTTCGAACATTATTCGAATTTTATCTACATTATCATTCGTGAATGCAAAGCCAATAGTAGTCATTGCTATGGTATTTTCCCTCACATCTCCTATCACATGGATGTGTGCGACAATTGATATGGGCATCCCTTCTGTTGCTGGTACTTTCATCACCTGTTCTTGCACAATTCTACCTGTCTTGTTGTCATAGGTGAAGCTCCTTAATTCAAGAACTTCACTTGGTTGGAATGGTTCCTAGACTCTGATTCCTAGGCTGCTACCCGATATGTCTTTCCTTGTATTTGTAGTAGACATTTATCGGATATATGTTTCCATTGGGTGGGTGTCACCCCCTCTGTCTTCTACCTCTTTTTGTTGTCTCTTAGCCCCAGCCACTTTGTCGAATTCCTCTTTAGCTTCCTTTTGTTCTTGTTCTACTGCGGATCTTTTTTTTCTTCCCTTGCTTCTTTCTCTTTTTGTTTGACCTCTCACTCTGTTGTAGATTTTTCCTCTTCCTTAGCTTTATCCCTGGCCTTGTCTGCATCAATATTTCTCTTCTTCTTTCTTGCATCATTTTTATATTTTAACACTTTCTCTTTGTCTGTCCTCTTTTTATCGGTCGGTCCTTCCTATACCTCTTCTATTGAAACTGAATGTATCAAGGAGGAAGTATAGGAATATTTCTCAACTTCCTCTTCCTCCTCTTTCTTCCTGGCTTCCTCCCTAGATTTTTCTTCATCTGTGATCCTTCCTCTTAGATGGCCATACCTATTGAAGATGGAATCGTCGCAAGTCTAAGCATTTTGGTGAACTTATTCCTCTTCCCAGATGTATGTGGTATACTACCATGGAAAACCAATCTTATTGAATTGCTCTCGTAGGATGTTCTTATGGTCATGTCTTATGTACCGATCTTCTCCAAAGTGATAGGAAAACAGGGTATTTACCTCTGCTTGGGGTTGCTTGGTATTCTCGAAGAAGAAATTTTGAACATATAGTAGAAGTGGGGGATAGATTTCTTTCTTCAGTCGATATAAAATTCCCCCAACTACATGTATGATGGTCTGGTATGCCACTTCTTGGAGTACAAGCTTGTCGAGCACAAACCGAGGAAGCAAGTGGGATGGTTTCATTTCACCATATACCCTTATATAAGTGTCATTCTCCATGAGATACCAGTCCCCAGTTCTCCTAATTACAGCTATGGCTTTGTCATACACGCATGGGGGAGTGTTGTAGAAAATGAACTCGTATAATGGGGCCAAAAAGTGCTCGCATATACTTTGTTATTTTGTGTGTTATTTTTGCTCCCAAAGCACCTTACATTATACATGAATTGATGGGTCAAACAACTGCCAACTCCACCCCATTTTGGGGTATTTATGAGTTGTGCACATGATGTCCAGAAGGTATGAAGACATATGGAATCTTGGAAATGTTCCGGGTTGGGAATCCTTTACCCCAGAGATGGAAATCGTGAGATCCTCAAACATGATGTCTTCCCAATTGAAGGATGTCCCTTCATCAGTGAAGTAGTATATTAGGGGTATGTAAGATAGGGAGAATGGTGATGCATTAGGTTCTAATATAATCTACATAGCATGGCTACCAAGTACTGATAGGGTCTTCTCAGGGCACTTGTGGGATATCTACTTTTAGGTTTGTACTTTAATTGTTTGTTTTCTCTATACCACTTGGGGAAAAGGTCCTTTGGTGTGTACTCAAACTCAGTAAGGAGCGTGTTATCCAACCTCTTGCTTCCCTTCTCGATATGATGACACTTGGAAAAATACTTAGGTCTGAATGAATCTATGGGTTCTTTCCTTGCGTTGCAAACATATCTACCATCTACATCGACGTTCTTTAGAATCCATGTGATGGAATCCATGCAAGGGAAAATTGTTGGGTGTGATACTACTCTGAATATGCCCAACTTCTTGATATTATTAAATACTTTGAGTTTAAATGGCTCTTCGACTTAGACATAGAAGTTATATTTTTTGAACATATGGTATACTTCTCCCCATTTCAGTGTTTCTTTGTCTTTCTCCAGGAGTCCTAATGTATCATCATATGTGTCTCTGATAATTTATGGTTCACCTTCTATTTTTTTTCCACTACCAAAGGCTTCGACTTAGGATACCTTGTTTGTCATTGTCTTTTGGGGTGATATACTTGAACCTGCACGAAAAGATGAGTTCAATGCACATAGTAAAATGTAACACAAAATTAAATGTATTTTAAGAATTCAAACTACCATAGAACTCATTTGCGTTGTTACTAGGAAGAGAGTCATCATATGAGGACGTTAAATTAATGACAGGTATGCTTTATCAACTTGGTGGAAAATTGAGGAAGAATGGGTGAAAAGTATGCTTAAAAGACAAAATCGGAGGTTTAAAGACTAACTCCTCCGATGAAAATCGGAGGAGTTCGTGCTAAGGTTTTCGAAACACATGAAAAAATGTTTGAATTAGATTTGATCGACAAAGTTGGGGACAACTCCTCCGATGTGAATCGGAGGATTTAACTCTAATTTATCCAATAGCACATCAGAGGAGTTATGTCTTGAGATTTCAAAGCATAACGAGAATTGAAATAATTACTTATAACTCCCTCGATCATATTCGAGGATTTAACGGGAAATCCTATGATATGATCGTGGGAGTTATTATTAAGTGGTATGAGTAAGGGATGAATGGGCGGAGAGGTTGCTTAGAACTCCTCTGATCATATCAAAGGATTTAACAAGAACTCCTTTGATACGATCGGAGGATTTGCCGAAAACATTTCGATGAAATCCTGCGGAAATGACAAGGGTCTGGTATGGACTTGGGGTTCCGACTGAGAGTGGAAAATGGACTTTGGGCCTTGTGCTTGGCAGAGATTCCAGGGTTAGGGATTCATCAAATTTCCTATTTGGTAGAGAGTGAATTTGTTAGAGTGTGGGAGGGAGAGAGAGAGAAAGACATAGAGGGGGGATAGAAAGTGTGTGTGGGAGGGCGAGAGAGAGGAAGAGATAGAGGGGGGATATAAAGTGTGTGTGGGAGGGAGAGAGAGCAAGGCATAGAAGGGA
>ML795683.1:507788-530519 GCA_009831015.1 Picea engelmannii | reverse complement strand
GGAGAGATAGTGGGAGGGAGGGGAGAGAGAGATGAATGGGGGGTGAGAGAGAGATTGTGTGAGAGTGTAAGAGGGGGAGAAACTAAGACAAAGAGGAGGGGTAGAGGCAAAGAGGGAGGAGGGTGCAGAGAGAGTAAGAAAAAGAGGAGGGGTAGAGACAGATTGTGAGAGGGAGGGAGAGGGAGACAGAGAGGGCGGGTAGAGAGAGGGATAGTGAGAGGAAGGGAAGTAGAGAGGGAGACATATAAGGGGAGGTAGAGAGAGAGTGAGATGAAGGGGGGATACAGAGGGAGACAGAGAGAGAGGGTAGATAGAGGGATAGTGAGAGGAAGGGAAGTAGAGAGGGAGACAGAGAGGGCGGGTAGAGAGAGGGATAGTGAGAGGAAGGGGGGGATACAGAGGGAGAAAAAGAGGATGAATAGAGAGAGAAAGAGGGGCAGAGAGAGAGAGAGTGAGACTAGCAATGAGGAGAGAGAGAGCGTGGAAGAGAGAGGGGATGGAGGGATAAAAGGGCAGAGGGGGAGAGAGAGAGAGAGAGAGAGGGAGGTGGGGAGAGAGTGGGTGTGAGAGTCTAAGGAATGTCAAGGTAAGGTCTAGGTATAGGGTTGTCCATGCCTTGTGATGTCTAAGTCTTCCTCTATCTAGGTCTTACCATGTATAGGAATGTGAGGGAGAGAGAGGGAGATAGACATGGCAGGTAGATAGGGAGAGTGAGAGGGAGATAGAGAGGGGGGTTAGATGTAGGAAAGGGAGGAGAGAGAGAGAGATAGAGGTGGTAATGACTTATAAGAGCACGTCCACATTCCTAGAGCGTGTGTGTGCTCCTAAGAACACACACACGTTCTTTTGAATTCAATTTTTTTGGGCAGGATTGGTAAGGTGTATGCTGAATTTGTTGGATCGGATTTAGGTTCGGGATGACAAACCTAGTGGTTTAGTTTACAAATTGATCAAAACCTCCACTCTTGTGAATACCCCTCTATATCCCTTTCTTTGACGTTATTTTTATATAAAATAAACAATTCAGTTGTTGACGAAACTACAAACATAGATAGAGTCGGCTATGCATATTTAAAATATGTAATTAAAAAAAAAAAATCAATATTGTTTACTATTTTTAATCTATCTTTGTCTTCACATAAATCAAAATCATAGAATACATACCTCTCTTATTTCTACTATAACTTTTTCTCGTCTTAACCATTTCTCAAATGAGTTATATGCAGCACTAGAGGATACTGATACCTATGATCTATTTTTTTGTATTGTTTTGATCATGTTACAACCCTCTTATCCTGCATGAGCAAAATACACTATAATTTTAGGCATATGTTGACTTTGATCATTTTAAAAAAATATAAAATTAATATTAAAAATTTCAAAAAAATACACGACAAAAGTAAAACAGGTTCTCTACAAGTATACAAGTTTTTGGAATAAAATTCCATTGTTAAGGTACTCAACACCTACACGAACAAAAACATATACCTTATATTTTGTTGGGAAAATAACATACCACTGTTAGAAAAAATCAAATTTGACATAGTTATTCACAATGTCTATGAATAAAAATTATATATTCAGAAAGCTAATTCAATTTCCTACCTTTAATCTTCTTACACCATATTAAAATTCAATGTAAAAGTACTTGGAATAATCCTTCCAAGTTAAGAGATTGCTATTTTTCCAGGTTTGCATCGCCACTAACGCATCATGAGATACCATTATTAGCTTGCACATACCCTGAAACATGTTTAGTGTTGCACATGAGTAAAATCTCCTTGAAGCTAGAGATCATGATGAATTAGAGTGTGTAAATGAAAGCATGACCATTGGTAGATTAGCAGTAGATATGAATGAGTGGATGACATTGAAGCAAGAATGAAGGATGCAACATTCATATTGTAGCCATGGTGGCAACAATGGAAATTGTGGCAAAGGGAAAGGAGAAGAGGCATAATGAAAGGGTGCTCATGCTTTGGAGTACTAGCATTTATGAAAAAGGAAGCCATTGGAGATAGTCACATCTTTGGAGTACTAGTATTTATGCAAAAGGAAGCAATTGGAGATAGTCACATCATTGGAGAAGATGAAGAGGATAGCAAAAGGGGCATTTGTATGCCCATGCAACATAATGCAGGCTTGGGGATTGAAGAAATAGTGGTGCAAGAAGAAGAGGGCATAACATTGTTGAGCACAAATGCCAAGAACATGAGCACAAGAGGAAGTGTGGAGATCGGCATGGAGGTGCATTAATCCATAAGGTTGTATGTCACAATTGATATCAAACTTGTATCCTTGAAAGTTGCAACATTGAAAGAGTTAGTGATAGAGAATAAGGCAAGTGCATAAGGAATCTAACGGTTGGAAATGGAGATAAATTTTGGTGAGAAAACCTCCACTAGTAGTGACGAAAAGAGAAATATTTCTATGAGGAATGATGCATACTATTTTCATCTAGAATGAAAATAGAGCATTTTGGGATGATGATCAACGAGTTTAAATTTCCATTGAGTGTCAAATTGATGGAGAGAGAACCCATGGAAGAGGTGCATACATGGATTTTCATTTCCCTTATGTTTGTGGTGGTTTGACTATAGATAGAAGAAAGATGTGTAATGTAAGGTATTTTTTGCAGGTGAATTTTCACCAATTGGCTATTTTTTATATTTTTCTCAAAAAATAAATACACTAATGTGCAATTTTTTTGTTTAACATTTCCCCTATTTTTTTTATAAAATGTTCTCAAATTGATAATATTCACCAAGATTTACAAGGAAAAATAGGAAATTATATGTTTTCTTAGTTGAATATTTTTCCATGTTATATAAATGTATGATTTATCAAACTAAAATATTCACTCAAAATACTATACTTAGAGCATCCCTTAAAATTTTCCTTGCTCTGTCGCACAAGAGGGAGAAAATATCGTAGAGGAAAGTGAGCTTGTGGAGGCTGTTGTTGTTCATACAAGTGATAATATCGAAAAAATAAGCAAACGAGTAGATGAGGAAACTACAACCATGATGAGACTTGCAAGCCTAATGATTGCAGCCCTTAAAAAATAGGAAGAAAAAAAAGTCATAAATTGGTGTTCAACACAAAAAGTATGAAGAATGAGGCGGAAATATTGTGTGTGCAATAGATCTATGATTCGTTGAAGGGCTTATTTATCCAATAATAAAAACAAGAAAAACAAATGAGAGAACATTGTGTCATCATTATAACATAATAATTAAGTGATGATACATGAATAAATAGAATCCAATACAAAGGAGTCATTGCAAAGCACAAGGGCTAAGAGGTGGGACTCATACATTCAAGGACAAAAAATATAAGAGATGGAGAGAAGAGAAAAAGGAGAGAGTAACTAGAGAGGAGAGAAGATTTCTGGAAAGGAGAAAATTTATTCAAGCAAAAATAAGATAGGTAGAATCTCTAGTGAAGGGAATGAGCTTGGAACTTTCGGGGAAAGAAGAAGAATAAGAAAACAAGCTTATAACCGATGAAGAAGGGAAAGAAGTTTAGTGAGACTAAGAAGAGAAAGTGGACCAACATTTTGATTGGTAAAAAAAATGAGCTCGAAATTAATGATCAAATTTGAAGAGTTGCTCTCAATTTTAAGTTGAAGGGTATTCCATAAGGAAAATTTGAAAATTTGGTTGTACAACAATTGACAAAAGTAAATTAGGTATACACTTTATAAAATAATATATTACCCTTTGAGTCTTTTACAATGCTAAAAATTATCCAACCAAAAAATAAATGAATTGTAATTTCAAAGAAAATAATAAAATCATACTTTATATTTTCAAATGTAATCTTATGGTGAGTTATATGTACATTAAAAATAAATAAATAAATTTCATAGAAATTCCATTAGTGTTGTTTCTTAGAAGAAATTTCAAAGTGTTAAAATTGAGGATATAAAGATTCACCACAATATGAGTATCAAATATTTTTGTGGGCACCCATATAGGAGAGGAATCTTCACTCCTAGAAAGACCTTGTACACTTCAGGAAGTTTTGGCTACACTCAAAACTTTTTCAAAGGATAAAAGTTTGGGACCAGACAACTGGACAGTCGAATTTTACCTCCATTTTTTTGACCTGCTAGGAACAAAACTTCTTGATTTAGTGGAAGATTCCAGATTGCATGGAAAAATATCTGGGGCCATAAACTCCACCTTCTTGACGCTTATTCCAAAAACAAATCACCCGACCACCTTTGGAGATTACAGGTCGATTTCCCTTTGCAATCTCTGCTACAATCTTATATCGAAAATCATTTCCCTTAGAATCAAACCTATCCTCTCGTGAACCCTCTCCTGTGAACAACTTGGTTTTTTGAAGGGTCGTCAAATTATTGATGCAATCGGAACAACACAAGAATGTCTACATAAAATCAAACAAAAAAGATCCTGTGCCCTCATCCTCAAGCTAGACCTCAAAAAGGCTTTTGACTATATAGACTAGGATTTCCTTAGGCTCATTCTCATTCAAATGAGTTTTAGCCACTTCACTATCTCTTGGATTATGAGCTACATTATAAGTGAAAATTTTGTTGTGATGATAAATGGTGAACCATCTCTTTTTTCAACAGTGGTAGAGGCCTGAGGCAAGGTTGTCCTCTATCACCGCTACTCTTTATTCTCGTCATGGAAGGCTTAATCCTCCTCCTAAAAAAAAGTCAGTCTGAAGGAAATATCACTGGGATCAAGGTCTTGAGATTGATAAATATCCTCCACCTCCTTTTTGCTGACGATATACTCATAATGTCAAATGGCAGTCCACTAGAATGGAAGGAAATTGATACTCTCTTGAAGATATTTTGCTCAGCCATAGGTTTCCAAATAAACTGGTCAAAATCGACCTTTCATCATGCCAATTTGCTGGAACAAGACTTGGATCTCCTCAAGGACATTTTCCCACACTCCTTCATCCACCTCTCTATAGGATTACAGTACCTGGGTTACTTCATCAAAGCTGATCATTATAAAAATTCAGATTAGGATTGGCTGGTCACCAAGGTGTCAAACAAATTGGGACATTGGTGTAATAAATGGCTCTCATTGGGAGGCCGCTACACTCTGATTAAAGCCACACTTGAAGGACAACTAGTCTATTGGATGACACTGGCAGCCATCCCCCTTTGATCCTGGAAAAACTATGTAAACTCACTTATAATTTTCTCTAGGTTGGACATAAAGAACCATACAATATGCATCACTGCAATTGGGAATCTCTGGCAAGACCAAAGGCACAGGGCGAATGGGGGATCCAGAATATTTTTATATTCAACTTAGCCCTAGCTGCCAACTCCCTCTGGCGAGTGCTCACCACAAATGACATATGGAGCAAGGTAATAAAGGAAAAATACCTTTCACATACCATAGTGGCCACCTGGCTTCACACAACGCATACTCTTTCCAAGACAACCTCACACACTTGGAGGAAGCTCACAAAATTGGTTCATTGGTTAAACAATTGGACCTGCTGGAACCCCGGTTCTAGTCATTCCAACGACCTGAGTATGGACTGCATTATTGGGATCGAATCATCTCCACATCTGTCAATTTCCTTAATCCAATAATTAAATCGAGTTAGGATCAATTTCCTCTCTCAAGCGGCACGATATCAAGAACAGGGTCACAATTTCATTGGCTGAAAATTGGGTTGTGATCTATAGCTTGACACAACACAGGAAGAGGACTGGGATGATTTCTGTAGGCAATTATCCCGCGTAGACATACAACTCCAGAATTTCGAGGATCACTTAATGTGGGAAAGCGGCAACAACTCGGGCCACACCACATTAAAAAACTTATATTTGGCCATATCCAACGCAACACAACAAATTAATATTCGGGGTTGGCGCAAACGAATCTAGAACTGGAAAATTCCACTCAATATTAAGCTCCATATTTGGCTTCCAAACGAAAATAAAATCCCCACCTAGGATAATTTACTGAAGAAGGGTTGGATGGGCCCCAACGTCTGCCAGTTGGGTAATAGGGATGTTGAATCTCTTCACCACCTCTTCATTCATTGCTACTTCACTCAACAAGTTTGGAACAAGATTACAACCGATCTCAACACTATTGCTGACTGGTATGGGAATTCTTTATCAGACTGCTTTACACTTTGGCTCTCCAGAGAGCACACTAATAAAATTCTTTCTCCTCTAGTCATGTGGAACATTTGGCTGGCCCAGAACATCAAGATATTTGAAGACACTCCTCCTTTAGTCAACATTGTGGTCTATAAAACACTTGGTCTTCATCAATTGTGGAGAGATATCCATCCTTACAAAGGAAAAACAAAGCTCTTAAAAAATCCCCTTATAGTTGATGATCATCCCAAGGGGTGGTTCGATGGAGCAGCCCAAGGTAATGGCCTCTTGGCCTCTTGACTGGAACAGGTGGTCTGATCAAAATAAACTCAACCACAATTTACAGATGGACTTTTAGTTGCAGCCCGGGCACCAACACAAGGGAAGAACTCATGGGTGCCTGGGCTACACTACACCTGGCCACAAGATTAAATATTGAATATCTCCATCTCATTGCGATTCGAGTGTCATTATAGATTGGCTGAACTACAGAAGAAAGCTTCAATCGATAAATTTATTGGCCTGGATGAACTGCATCAGAATTCTACAAAAACTTTTCAAGGAGCTCAACTTTTCCCATGCTTCTCAAGAATTCAACAGAGAGGTTGATCATCTCTCCAAGATTGCACTTTAAAAAACTCCAGGCCAGATTACATACAACCTTTGGCTGAATGGCAATGAGGGCCCCTCCCATGTTCTCAACATATTCTAAGTTCCTTCTCCTTATTGGACTCTGCAAGCAGCTTCAGAAATTACTATTTTCATCAACATTTTCTGGTGCAGCCACTACACCATTTCATTTTTTTCTTCAGCACTTTCTCTTGTTTTTCAGTCCGCTATCTTCTTTCATTTTTCATGTAAACACATCTCTCTCCATCGAATTGGACCATCAATTGTTGGAGAAAGATTTAAATGGAGAGTTCCAATTCCATCCCATTGATGTACTCAGTCAAAGAGAACAGATTATATTTTCTAATATAATTGAAGAATTTTTTTTTGCTGACAAAAAAAGAGAGAAGATTTGTTATATGTATCCATATGATGCTTTAGGACTATATCTTAGATTCATATCTTAACATATCACAATCATGTTTAACCAAGAGAGTCATCCTCCTTTAAACTCCCAAGTATCACGATCAAAATCAAAATCAAGATCCGACTCCAAATAACTCAGATTGCACAAGGAAACTAATGGACGATGACTGAATCTCCATCTTTCAAAGGCCATATCTTGAACCCCTGGTATCGATATTGGGTAAATAAGAGCTCATCGAAAAGCTAAGAAGGTGAAGAACATATTGTTTGTAGACCTTCCCTTCATTTCAGCCTTTGCTTGCCATGAGCCCACTTTGGGACGTAAAAAGAGAAATCCTAATAATGAACTGCGACCACCACCATGAACTGTAGATCACGTTGTTAACGACGATACTGAGAACCGGATTTTGTGGCGATAGAAATGAGCTTGGCCCTGTACCAGACAAATATTATAGGCACATGTATGTCGAATCCTCGCCGCGAAAACTATTAAACAAATGTGTATATCTGCGGCTCGTAAAACATCGACCTATTATGATGCCGGGAGAGGGGAGATTCCATTTTACAACCATTATCTTTCATTAATTCTTGTAGACAATCACAATTTCCGGTATGGGGTATATAAATAAATCGATTCGTAAATCTAAGCGCCTCTGGTTTTAGATTTTGATGAGCGAATTATTTACTATTGGAAGTCCGGTCGGTGTTGCTTTGTATCTTCGAATCACAATTTCGAGTATGGTGTATAAATAAATTGATTCGGATATCAAAGGGCGTCTCTGGTTTTAAATTTTAATGAGCGAATTATTTACTATTGAGAGCCCGGTCGGAATTGCTTTGGATTGTTCAAATAAATTAAACTTTCATGTTACAGATTCGCACATGAAAAAGGCAATAAAGTCAATATAATCATATGTCTTTTTATAAAGTACGTTCTACGACATTTACTGCACATCAAGTGTACACATCGGATGGTTTTATTTATTTTTTTGGTTTTTTGGTTATTTTTTCCATTTGATTTTGGCTGAAATTTGTTGAGAAATAGTTTGATATGTAGATTTGAGTGGCTAAGTTTGTATAATAAAAATATTTAAGGAGTTTTTCAACAAGTTGAATTCATTTATTCCTTCAAAAATGCAATTTAAAAAACAAAAAATAACCATTTTATTCTTGGTCCTATTCGTGAAGAAGAAGGATGGAACATTGAAATTGTGCATCGATTTTAGACAATTGAACAAAGTGATTGTTAAGAACAAGTATCCTCTGTCAAGGATTGATGATCTCTTTGATCAATTGAAGGATGCTAAGATAGTTTCAAAAATAGATCTTAGATCATGATATCACCAGGTAAGAATTAAGGATGAAGATGGTGTGTTCAGAGAATATCTGGACAAGTTTGTCATAGTATTTTTGGATGACAGGTGTATTCCAATTCGAAGGAAGAGAATGAACAACATCTTAGGATGGTGTTGCAGGTGCTAAGAGAGCACCAGTTGTATGCTAAATTGAGCAAGTGCTCATTTTATCAAAAGCAGATCCATTACTTGGGGCATATCATTTCAAAGGATGGGATAGTTGTAGATCCAGAGAAGATAGAATCCGTCAAGGAATGGGCAGCGCCAAAGAATGTGATAGAAGTCAGATCCTTTATGGGTCTAGCTGGCTATTACAGAAGGTTCATTGCAGGGTTCTCAAGGATAGCTCACCCTATCACTTCCTTACAAATGAAGGAGAATAAGTTTCAGTGGACTGAAGAATGTGAGAAGAGCTTTCAACAATTTAAGGAGTTGTTAACTAGTCCTCCAATCCTGAGAATTGCAGATCCGAATGAAGACCTTGTAGTGTGTACAAATGCATGCAAAGAAGGACTGGGAGGAGTCCCCAGTCATAGTGGATTCGTAATTTGTTACGAATCCAGAAAGTTGAAAGAGCACGAAAGAAACTATACAACTCATGATTTGGAGTTGGCAGCCATCGTTCACACTCTGAATAAATGGAGGCATTACCTCATGGGAAAGAGGTTCAAACTGAGAACAGACCACAACGATTTGAAGTATTTGTTTAATCAACCAACCTTGAATGTTAGGCAGAGTAGGTTGTTGGAGTTTCTTTGTGAGTATAACTTTGATATCAAGCATATCAAAGGAAAGGAAAACAAAGTGGTTGATGCACTCAACAGGAGAGTGCATGAATTGCATGCTTCGGCCATTAGCATGTAATGAACTGATATTAAAAGCAAAATTTCAGAAGCTGCAAATGCAGATTTGCAGTACATGGAGTTGGTAGAAAAGCTACAGCATGGTAAGATGTTACAGAAAGTGGAAGATTATAAGTTGGACGATGAAGGAACACTTCTGTACAAGAACAAAATTTAAGTACCTAATGTCCAAGAATTCAAAATTATGATTTTGAATGAAATGCATAATGTGCCTTATGCAGGGCACCCTAGATATTAGAAATATGCGGCAGGAGTCAAGAGCCATTACTTTTGTCCAGGTATGAAGAAGGAAATTGCATAATACACCGCTAGATATATGGAGTGTCAGAAGGTTAAAGCTGAGCATAGGCACCCAACAGGGTTGCTACAACCTTTACCCATCCCTGAGTGGAAGTGGAAGGTAGTGACAATGGATTTCATCACATAATTTCACGTTGCTAATATATTTTTAAGGGAAATAGCAATATTGCACGGTATTCCCAAGACAATTGTGTCTAACAGGGACCCGAAATTCACCTCAAAATTCTGGAAAGGTTATTCAAAGGGTTTAGAACGAATATAAACTTCAACACTGCTTATCATCTTGATTCTGATGGGCAGAAAGAGAGGGTGAACCAAGTAGTATAGGACATGTTAAGAATGTGTGTGATGGACAAACCGTCTAAATGGGAAGACTACCTACACTTGGTATAATTTGCCTACAACAATGGGTATCAAGCATCGTTGAAAATGAGCCCATTTGAAGCACTTTATGGCAGAAAGTGAAATACTCCCGTAAGCTAGGATAATCCAATTGATATAGAAGTAGTTGGGCCAGAGTTGCTCATGAAAATGAAAGAACAAATGCTGAAGATTAAGAAGAAGTTGAAAGTTGCCCAAGACAGGAAGAAGACTTATGTTGATAAGAACATGATCCGCAGGGAGTTCAAAGTGGGTGATCATGTTTTTCTAAAAGTAAAAGCTAACAGAAGTCCCCTGAAGCTGGGAAAATTTTACAAGTTGGTAGCCAAATTTTGTGGGCCATTTGAAATCCTAGAAAGGATTGGACCAGTTGCATATATCCTTGCATTGTCTGCATCCATGATTGTACATAATGTGTTTCATATTTCATTGCTTAGGAAATACATACCTGATGCTAATCATGTAATCAATTGGAATGTGATTCAGGTGGAACAAGAAGGCATATTACAGGTGCATCTGGTGCATATACTGGACCAAAAAAACAAGCAAATCTATAATTGAGCTATAGGACTTGTAAAAGTCCAGTGGATCTGGTACGGTCCTGAGGATGCGACATGGGAGCATGAAGATGCTATGCAGGCAGAGTACCCGCATCTTTTTGAAGGTTTTGGAAATCTTGTTGTTGTTTTGTAAATAAATTGCACTGAGGACAATGCAAAAATAAGGGGAGGGGATTGCAATACCCCAAGGTCGAGCCCCTTCTGAATTGTAATTTTTCTTATAGGCTATTGAGCCAAGTGGTTGTAAGCTAAAAGAGTTATGTGTTTATTACGCTGGTGAGCCAGATGCCAAGGGAAAGAGCCTGATATTTTGTTTGTATATGTAATTATGCACATCATTAATAAAAATAAAAACATTGTTGCATGTAGACCCTCCACGAAGAAGAGTTATGGGGGACTAAGATACACTAGGTAGGGTAAGGAAGGGGGGATAAGTATTGGGACTAGGGGCTAAGCTAGGGGGATTACCTCTAGAGGAATAATGTTTTAATATTATTTCCTGAAGACTAAAGTGAACATTACATGTTTGTTATCCTAAGTTCCTGGAAAATGGGACATGGGCTTAATGGAGCGCATGGAGCTCTAGGAAGACAAGTGTGAACCTGGGATCATGCAGCCAAAACTGAAGCGTCAACTCGTGTCGGGGGGTTCGAGAGTCATTCTGCCATCTTTCGCCTGAGTCGTGCTACCATTCTCCCATCCTGCATGTCAACCTGATTTTGTTCTGTGTCTGCATCTGCATACAGGTGCACAATGAAGGAGACCCTCACGGGAAGGTTGTCGTCCTGTCATTTACCCGATTCGTCGTTCTTGCCTCTGTGTCTGACCTCTGCCTATACACATGCATTTCTAAAACTAGAGTGGGGAAACTATCCTGTGTTGTTTCTTGTGAATCCCAACGCAATTGTAGTTTCCTGAGTTGTGTGGAGACTTAGCGTTAGGCTGTTACCTATTCGAGTGTCCATACCCGTTTTTCCCTGTTGGCTTTAACTGTTGTTGTTGTTTTCAACCGTACCCAGCTGTAGCTAAATCGAAGACTTGTTATCGGACCTATGAGCATCTCTCCTGAGTGAGAGAGTCTGTTGGGAAGTGAGTTCTCCTTGAAGGGAGTCCTGTAGTAACCACAGTACTCTAAGACTTCCAGTCCAGCCTATTGCTGAAGCCCAAGGTAAGGGAGGTTTACTGGAAAATGGACTTGTAGTAGTGAAGGTGTACTCTCCTGAGGTGGAGCAGGTGTGTGGGGAATGAGGGTGTGTCTGTTGTGGGTGTAAGTGGCTCCCGAGATAAAAGATCCTTCATGTTGTTTTTTGAAAATTCCTTGTTGTCCTTGCCAAGCCTAGAATTTCCTTGCCCGATGGAGTTTAGTCCCAACTCGAGGGTGACCTACTGCTGAGAGTGATAAGCAATGTGGTCTAAGGTTGGGAGGTTTGTGGAAGGTCTGCACGCAGTTGGTGGATTCACTCCAGATAAAAGATAAGTATAATTTGTGCAATTAATTATGTATTTTATGCATGTTTTGTGATGAATCACTATCATGTATTTCGTTGTGTATATGAATTAATGTTAGTTTTCATTGATTGTTTATGGTAGCAATAATTCTGTGATTACTCTGTGTTAAGCATTTTAATTCATTAAAATGCATGTCATTTATATATATAAGTGTATATTCTGCAGTAGTGGCATTACCTGGTATTTGGAGGGACGAGGATGTTACAATAAGGTGATACCATAGTTTAACATCCCCGACCCTCCAAATACCGGGTAATGATACGATGTTGAATATACACTTATATATAAATGACATGCATTTTAATGAATTAAAATGCTTAACACAGAGTAATCACAGAATTACTGCTACCATATACAATCAATGAAAACTAACATTAATTCATATACACAATGGAATACATTATAATCATTCATCAAAAAACATGCATAAAATACATAATTAATCACATAAATGATACTTATCTTTTATCTGGAGTGAATCCAGCAACTGCGTACAGATATTCCACTGACTTCCCAGCCTTAGAACACACTACTCATCACTCTCAGCAGTAGGTCACCCCTGAGTTGGGACTAAACTCCAGCAGGAAAGGGAATTATAGGCTTGGTAAGGACAACAAGGAAATTTCACAAAGCAACATGAAGGATATTTTATCCCAGGAGCCACTTACTCCCACAACACTCAGACCCTCATTCCCCACACACCTACTCCAGGAGAGTAAACCTTCACTACTACACATCCATCGTCTAGTACACATCCCTTACCTTCGGCTTCAACAACAGGATGGGCCAAAAGTCTCGGAGTACTGTGGCTACTACGAGACTCCCTTCCAGTAGAACTCACTTCCGAGCAGACTATCTCAGCTGTGAGAGTTTCTCACAGGTCTGATAATGAGTCTTCGACTCAACTACAGTTGGGTACGGTTGATAGAAACAACAACAATAGTTAAGAACAACAGGGAAAAACGGGTATGCACACCTGAATAGGAAACAACCTAATGCTAAGTCTCAACACAGCTCAAGCGACTACAATTGCATCAGGCTTTAGGAAACAACACAGGACAAATATCTTTGTTTCTGGTTTCAAAGATGCGTAAGGGTATGCTGTGGGTCAATACAGTTCAGGAAAAATAGAAGGCAACAACCCAAAACAGTTCACGTACGAACTAGGATATGCAAGTGCAGATATATTGGCTTCACAAAAAAATACACAAGTCACCTTTACGGTTCTAGCTTTCAGAATGTGTGATTATGCCCAGGGTCGATCATAGAGGAAAAAGGGGTTCACGTATGGGATGCGAGAATGCAACACCAACTCAGGTGAATGATAGCAGACTAACTCGCAAACCCCCCTCAACATGAGCTGACACTTCAGCTTTAGCTGCATGCGCTCAGGTCGACACTTGTCATCCTAGAGCTATATGCGCTCCATTAAGCCCACGTTTCACTTTCCAGAAACTTAGGATAACAAAACATATAATGTTCACCTTATTCCTTAGGAAATAATATTAAAATATTATTCATCTAGAGGTAAGCCCCCTAGCTTAGCCCCTAGGCCCAATATTTATCCCCCCTTCCTTACCCTACCTAGTGGAGCTTAGTCTTCCATAACTCTTCTCCGTGGTCGGTCTAAACACAACAGTGTTTATATTTTTATTAATGTTCTGCATAATTACATATATACAAAAACCAGGCTCATTGGCCTTCACATCTGGCTCACCAGCCTAATAACACATAAGTATTTCAGCTTAAAACTGCTTGGCTCACCAGCCTAATAACACATAATTACAATTCAGAAGGGGCTCGACCTTAGAGTATTACAATCCCATCCCCTTATTTTTGCACTGTCCTCAATGCAACTTATTTACAAAACAACAGCAAGATTTCCAAAATCTTCAAAAGGATGTGGGTACTCTACCCGCATAGCATCTCCATGCTCCCATGTTGAATCCTTAGGACCGTACCAGGCCCACTGACTTTTACAATTCTTATAGCTCGATTCCAGATCTGCTTTCTTTTCTGGTCCAGTATATGCACCAGATGCACCTGCAAGACGCTTTTTTGTTCCACCTGAATCACATTCCAATCGATTACATGATTAGCATCATGTATATATTAGATAGGGAATTAAATATGAAACACATTATGTACAGTCATGGATGCAGGCAATGCAATCATATATGCAACTGGTCCAATCCATTCTAGGATTTCAAATGGCCCACAAAATCCGGCTACCAACTTGAAACAGTTTCCCAGCATAAGGGAACTTCTGTTAGCTTTTACTTTTATAAAAACATGATCATCCACTTTGAACTCCCCGTGGATCATGTTCTTATCAGCATAACTCTTTTGCCTATCTTGGACAATTTTCAAATTATGCTTAATCTTCAACATTTGTTCTTTCATTTCCTTGAGAAACTCTGGCCCAACTACTGCTCTATCAGCTAGATTATCCCAACTTACTGGAGTATTCCACTTTCTTCCATAAAGTGTTTCAAATGGGTTCATTTTCAATGATGCTTCATACCCATTGTTGTAGGAAAATTCTACCAAGTGTAGGTAGTCTCCCCATTTGTACAGTTTGTCCCTCACATACATCCTTAATATGCCCTCTATCACTTGGTTCACCCTCTATGTCTACTCATCGAACTCAGGATGATAAGAAGTGCTGAAGTTTAGATTCATTTTGAACCCTTCGAATAACCCTTTCCAGAATTTTGAAGTGAATTTCGGGTCCCTGTCAGACACAATTGTCTTGGGAATACTGTGCAATCGTGCTATTTCCCTTAAAAATATATCAACAATGTTAGTTTCCTTGTGAGTAGTCATTATTGGAATAAAATAGGTAGCTTTTGTAAGCTTTTCCACCACCACCATGATTGATTCATGTTGTTTGTCGGTTCTAGGCAATCCTATGATGAAATCCATTGTCACTACCTCCCACCATATTGTAACATCCCCAGACCTCCAGAGACTAGGGAAAAAGAGGTACTTAACTAAGAGGTACCATGACAAAAAGACAAAAGAGTTCTTTGATCTCAAACTAGGCAGCATGACCATTGATGAATATGAACAAAGATTTTTGCAATTGTTGAAGTATGTTCCATTCATCAAGGATGAGACTGTCAAAATTCAAAGGTATTTGAATGGAATGTCATCTTCCATCAATGACAATATCCAGTATGATGACCCAAAGAGTATGGAAGAATCTTTAAGGAGAGAAAAATTCTTATATGATCAGCAAAGATAAAATCCTACTTTCCAAAAATCTTGGGAAGACAAGAAGAAGTTTAAGAGGGAGCAAAGGAAAAAGGGAAACAAACCACCATTTTTCAGGAACAGTCCTCAAGGACAACCATCTTTTAGAGAGCCCAGGAAGGATGAAGTGGGTGGACAAATGCTAAGACAACCACCTATGGAATGTTGGGGATGTAAAGGAAATCATAGGTACATAGATTTCCCCCACAAAAATGACCAAGTGAGAGCTATCCACAATGTTCAGCATGCAGAAACAGTGGAGGACATGGGCAGTAGAATACCAAGGATCTATCCCTAGACAACAAGAAAACATAATATCAGTTGCACATGATTGAAGTGGAAGGTATGATCAACAACCATGCCTTTACTATTTTAATCGATTCAGGGGCTAACCATAGTTATGTATATCCTAGAGTGGTGGAAAGTTTGAAATTGTCGAGAACCAAACATGGAAAATCTTGGTTAGTGCAGCTGGCTACAGGAACCAAGAGAAAGTTTATGGAATTGGTTAAGTCGTGTCTAGTGGACATGAACGGACTGAGCACAAGAGTTGAATTGAACATTTTACCTTTAGGTTCTTATGACTATCTAATTGGGATGGATTTGTTGGACCAACACCATGCCATCTTGGACTGTCGTAACAAGGAATTCACTTTCCTAGATGAGGAAGGAAATTAGAGAACAATCCATGGAAGTCCCAGGGAAATTACTGTTAGAGAAATCTCAACAATGCAGCGGAATAAGTGCTACATAAAAGGATGTCAATTATTTGCAGCCCATGTGGAGGAAGAATTTAAGGATGAGGTATCAAGTATTGAAGACCGTGAAGTATTAAAAGATTTCAAAGATGTATTCCAGGAGGTACCAAGACTACCCCCGAAAATATTTATTGACTTTTCTGTAAACTTGATGGTTGGAGCAACTTCAATATCAAAATATCCTTATAGAATGAGTACACCAGAGCTGAAAGAACTGTAAATGTGGCTTGAAGAGCTTTTGAAGAAGGGGTATATACGCCCAAGTGTGTCGCCTTGGGGAGCCCCAATCCTGTTCGTGAAGAAGAGGGATGGAACATTGAGATTGTGCATCGATTTCAGACAATTGAACAAAGTGATTGTTAAGAACAAGTATCCTCTGCCAAGGATCGATGATCTCTTTGATCAGTTGAAGGATGCTAAGATATTTTCAAAAATAGATCTTAGATCAGGATATCAGCAGGTAAGAATTAAGGATGAAGACATCAGTAAGACTACCTTCAGAACAAGGTATGGTCACTATGTCTTCACGGTGGTGCCAATTGGGTTGTCAAATGCACTCGTTGTTTTTATGTTCCTGATGAATGGTGTGTTCAGAGAATATAAGGACAAGGTTGTCATAGTCTTTTTGGATGACATCCTGGTGTATTCCAAGTTAGAGGAATAGCATGAAAAACATCTTAGGATGGTGTTGTAGGTGCTAAGAGAGCACCAACTGTATGCTAAATTGAGAAAGTTCTCATTTTATCAAAAGAAGATCCATTACTTGGGGCATATCATTTCAAAAGATTAGATAGTTGTAGATTTAGAGAATATAGAAGCCATTAGGGAATGGACAACGCCAAAGAATGTGACAAAAGTCAGATCCTTTATGGGTCTAGCTAGCTATTACAGAAGGTTCATTGCAGGGTTATCAAGGATAACTCACCCTATCACTTCCTTGCAAAGGAAGGAGAAGAAGTTTCAGTGGCCTGAAGAATGTGAGAAGAGCTTCCAACAATTGAAGTAGTTATTAACTAGTGCTTCAATCCTAAGGATTTCAGATCCGAATAAACACTTTGTAGTGTGCACATATGCATGCAAAGAAGGACTAGGCGGAGTCGTTAGTCAGAATGGATTCGTAATTTGTTATGAATCCAAAAAGTTGAAAGAGCACGAAAGAAACTATGCAACTCATGATTTGGAGTTGGCAGCCATCGTTCATGCTTTGAAGAAATGGAGGCATTACCTCATGGGAAAGAGGTTCGAACTGAGAATAGACCACAACAGTCTGAAGTATTTGTTTGATCAACTAACCTTGAATGCTGGGTAGAGTAGGTGGTTGGAGTTTCTTTGTGAGTATGACTTTGATATCAATCATATCAAAGGAAAGGAAAACAAAGTGGCTGATGCATTGAGTAGGAGAGTGCATGAATTGCATGCTTCAGCCATTAGCATGTACGAAACTAATATTAAAGGAAGAATTTTGGAAGCTACAAATGTAGATTTGCAGTACATGGAGTTGGTAGAAAAGCTACAACATGGTAATATGCTACAGAAAGTGGAAGATTATAAGTTAAGCGCTGAAGAAACACTTATGTACAAGAACATAATTTATGTACCTAATGTCGAGGAATTGAAAATTATGATTTTGAATGAAATGCATAATGTGCCTTATGCAGGGC
Organism: Picea engelmannii; assembly: GCA_009831015.1. Lineage (NCBI taxonomy): Eukaryota > Viridiplantae > Streptophyta > Pinopsida > Pinales > Pinaceae > Picea > Picea engelmannii. The sequence continues at coordinate 512,730 of ML795683.1, read as the reverse complement.
ACGCTGGATATCAGAAAACTGTGGAAGCAGTCAAGAGTCATTACTTTTGGCCAGGTATGAAGAAGGAAATTGCAGAATACATCGTCATATGTATGGAGTGCCAAAAGGTTAAAGCCTATCATAGGCACCCAACAAGGTTTCTACAACCTTTACCCATCCCTGAGTGGAAGTGGGAGGTAGTGAAAATGGATTTCATCGTAGGATTGCCCAGAACTGGAAAGCAGCATGATTCAATCATGGTGGTGGTGGACAAGCTTACAAAAGCTTCCCATTTTATTCCACTAAAGACTACTCACAAGGAAGCTAACGTTGTTAATATATTTTTAAGGAAAATAGCACGATTGCACGGTATTCCCAAGATAATTGTGTCTGACAAGGACCCAAAATTCAATTCAAAATTCTAGAAAGGGTTATTCAAAGGGTTCAGAATGAATCTAAACTTCATCACTGCTTATCATCCTAAGTCCGATGGGCAGACAGAGAGGGTCAACCAAGTGATAGAGGACATGTTAAGGATGTATGTGATGGATAGACCATCTAAATGGGAAGACTACCGACACTTGGTAGAATTTTCCTACAACAATGGGTATCAAGCATCATTGAAAATGAGCCCATTTGAAGCACTTTATGGCAGAAAGTGCAATACTCCAATCAGATGGGATAATCCAGCTGATAGAGAAGTAGTTGGGACAAAGTTGCTCAAGGAAATGGAACAACAAATGATGAAGATTAAGCAGAATTTGAAAGCTGCCCAAGACAGGCAGAAGAGTTATGCTGATAAGAACAGGATCCACAAGGAGTTCAAAGTGGGTTATCATGTTTTTCTAAAAGTAAAGGCTAACAGAAGTTCCTTGAAGCTGGGAAATTATTCCAAGTTGGCAGCCAAATTTTGTGGGCCATTTGAAATCCTAGAAAGGATTGAACCAGTTGCATATATGCTTGCATTTCCTACATCCATGACTGTACATAATCTGTTTCATATTTCATTCCTTAGGAAATATATACCTGATGTTAATCATGTAATCGATTGGAATGTGATTCAGGTGGAACAAGAAGGCGTCTTGCAGGTGCATCCGATGCGTATACTGGACCGGAAAAGCAAGCAGCTCCAGAATCGAGCTATAGGACTTGTAAAAGTCCAGTGGACCTGGTACAATCCTGAGGACGCAACATGGGAGCATGAAGATGTTGCAGGCACAATACCCACATCTTTTTGAAGATTTTGGAAATCTTGTTGTTGTTTCGTAAATAAATTGCACTAAGGATAGTGCAAAAATAAGGGGAGGGAATTGTAATACCCCAAGGCCGAGCCCCTTATGAATTGTAATGTTTCTTATAGGATGGTGAGCCAAGTGGTTGTAAGATGAAAGACTTATGTGTTTATTAGGCTGGTGAGTCAGATGCCAAGGTCAGGAGCCTGATATTTTGTTTGTATATGAATTAATGTTAGTTTTCATTGATTGTATATGGTAGTAGTAATTTTGTGATTACTCTGTGTTAAGCATTTTAATTCATTAAAATGCATGTCATTTATATATATAACTGTATACTCTGCAGTAGTGGCATTACCCGGTGTCTGGAGGTCCGGGGATGTTACAATATGGTATCAGAGCATATTGTAACATCCCCATCCCTCCAGAGACCGGGTAATGCCACTACTGCGGAATATACACTTATATATATAAATGATATGCATTTTAATGAATTAAATAACTTAAAATAGAGTAATCATGGAACTACTGCTACCATATACAATCAATGAAAACTAACATTAATTCATATACACAACGAAATACATAATAATCATTCATAAAAAAAGATGCATAAAATACATAATTAATCGCATAAATGATACTTATATTTTATCTGGAGTGAATCCACCAACTGCGTGCAAGCCTTCCACGAACCTCCCAGCCTTAGACCGCACTGCTCATCACTCTCAGCAGTAGGTCACCCCTGAGCTGGGACTAAAATCCACCGGACAATGAAATTCTAGGCTTGGCAAGGACAACAAGGAAGTTGCACAAAACAATAGGAAGGATCTTTTATCCCAAGAGCCACTTACACCCACAACACACAGACCCTCAATCCTCACACACCTGCTCCACCCCAGAAGAGTACACCTTCACTACTACAAGTGCATCGGCCAGTACATCTCCCTTACCTTGGGATTCAACAACAGACTGGACCAGAAGTCTCATAGTGTTGTGGCTACTATGTGACTCCCTTCCAGGAGAACTCACTTCCCAGTAGACTCTCTCACATGGGAGAGATACTCACAAGTTTGATAACTAGTCTTCGACTCAGCTACAACCAGGTACGGCTGACAGCAACAGCAACAATTAATGACAATAGGGAAAATGGGTATGGACACTCGAACAGGCAAAAACCTAATGCTAAGTCTCAACACGGCTCAGGCGACTACAATTATGTCAGGCTTCACAGGAAACAACATAGGATGGCTTCCCCGCTTTGGTTCCAGAAATGCATGCGGGTAAGTAGAGGTCAGACGTAGAGGCAAGAAATATGAATCGGGAAAATGAGAGAATGAAAACCTTCCCATGAGGGTCTCCTTCATTGTGCACCTGTATGCAGATGCAGATGAAAAATAAAATCAGGTTCACGTGTAGGATGGGAGAATGGCAGCACGACTCAGGAAAATGATGGCAGAATGACTCTCGAACCCCCCAACACTAGATGACGCTTAAGGTTTTGTTGCATGAGCCCAGGTCGACATTTGTCTTCCTAGAGCTGCATGCGCTCCATTAAGCCCACATCCCATTTTCCAAGAACTTAGGATAACAAACATATAATGTTCACTTTAGTCTTCAGGAAATAATATTAAAATATTATTCCTCTAGAGGTAAGCCCCCTATCTTAGTTCTTAGGCCCAATACTTAGCCCCCCTTCCTTACCCTACCTAGTGAAGTTTAGTCCCCCATAAATATTCTTTGTGGAGGGTCTACACGCATCAGTGTTTTATATTTTTATTAATGATCAACATAATTACATATACAAACAAAATATTAGGCTCCTGGCCTTGGCATATGGCTCACCAACCTAATAAACACTTAAGTCTTTCATCTTACAACCACTTGGCTCACTAGCCTATAAGAAAAATTAAAATTCATCAGGGGCTCGGCCTTGGGGTATTACAATCCCCTCCCCTTATTTTTTCACTATCCTTAGTGTAACTTATTTACAAAACAACAACAAGATTTCCAAAATCTTCAAAAAGATGTGGGTACCCTACCCGCATAGCATCTTCATGCTCCCATGTTGCGTCTTCAGGATCATACCAGGTCCACTGGTCTTTTACAAGCCCCATGGATCGATTCCAGAGCTGCTTTCTTTTCCAATCCAGTATATGCACCGGATGCACTTTCAAGACGCCTTCTTGCTCCACCTTCAAATTCAATCATGTGCAACTGATATTCTTCTTGCTTGTTGTCCATGGCTGAGTAGACATTCTACTGCCCATGTCCTCCATTGTTTCTGCCTGCTGAACATTGTGCACAACTCTCACTTTGTCATTTCTGTGGGGGAAAACTCTGTACCTATGATTTCCTTTACAACCCCAACATTCCATAGGTGATTGTCTTGGCATTTTTCCACCCACTTCAGCCTTCCTAGGCTCTCTAAAAGATGGTTGTCCTTGAGGACTGTTCCTGAAAAATTGTGGTTTGTTTCCCTTTTTCCTTTGCTCCCTTTTAAACTTCTTCTTGTCTTCCCAAGATTTTTGGAAAGTAGGCTTTTCTTTTTGTTCATCATATAAACATTGTTCTCTTCTTAAAGTTTCTTCCATAGTCTTTGGGTCATCATACTAGAAATTGTCACTGATGGAAAATGGAAGTTCATTCAAATACCTTTGAATTTTGACAGTCTCGTCCTTGATGAAAGGAACATACTTCAACAATTCCAAAAACCTTTGTTCATATTCATCAATGGTCATGCTGCCCAGTTTGAGTTCAAAGAACTCTTTCTTCTTTCTGTCATAGTACCTCTTAGTTAAGTACTTCTTTTCAAAATGGTTCTTGAACTCCCTCTAAGTAATATTATTCTCTCTGATGTGATGTACTTGCAAAAGCTGCTCCCACCATACAGATGTCTTTCGTTTTAGTTGGTAAATGACAATTCTTCCCTCTGCATGAGAAGAATAGTTCTGCAGTTGGAAATATTTTCTCATGCCCAACAGCCATGTCTCAACATCTTCATCTTCCTTGTGTTCTCTGTCAAACATAGGAGGTTTAATCTTGTTCATTTCACCTTTCAGTTCATCCATTCTAGATCTCCTATGTTTTCTCATAGGAGATGGGCTTGAACTACTATGTGTCTCCTTATTGTAATGTTTCGGGGAGTGATGATGATGCCTGCTAACACTTCTTGATCTTCTTTTCCTCTCAGTATTCTTGTGACTCCCTGTTTTGCTTGAGTCACTCTCCTTATACAATTTCCTTTTGATTCTTTCCAAACTCTGCATCAACTTTAAGTTTAACTTTCTTTGTTGATCCCTGGCTTTCATGAGCTTTTTGTTATCAGCTCAGTGAACCTGGGTGTCCTTCTGCAATCGTTCAATGATTTTCATCATACACCCTTCCTTATCTATCTCTTCTCCATGCCCATTGGAGTTTGATTATTCCCGTCCTAAATGGACATCCATTCCTTTTACTTCATTCTCTGAACTGGAAGCATTCTCTGCCTCCTCCATTTCTCTGTACTCTGTGGCAATTCGCTGAGATCCTGACACTTGTTGAACTCTGCAAAACACAACCAGATTTAGACTAAAAAAAATAGAACTTTTAGCCAATAAAAATAACGACAATTTCAAATGACAACTTAGATTGAAATTTTATTGTTCCTCTGAAATAAAAATAAAAAACGTTTACAATATTCAGGATTATAGATATAGCTTTTCTGAATATAATTCTTTCTTTTAACATTA
>ML795683.1:474928-507713 GCA_009831015.1 Picea engelmannii | reverse complement strand
ATAATTTAATTATTATAAATAAATATAAGATTATTAAATAGGAGATTAGATATTTTATTTTGGGTGGAGTGAAGTCATCTCATGTGCTTAGCTTACTTTGAACTATAATTTACAAGTAAATGACAAGTCAATGATGGTATTTCATGCATTAAAGTTGGCATGATGCAATATATATTTATATATTATTTACTTCCTCAGAATTGGAAATGCTTCTAGAAGGTTTAAATCCTAAAGTCAACTTAAGCGAATTAATTCTGCAAAGCTACCTTATGTGAAAATAATATAATATTAAGTAGCTAAGGGTGTCTTACATCACTATGAGTTAAAAGAGGTAGAGCTCGAGCAATTGCTGATCAACCTTTAGATATCTCGATATTGCTAAGGAACTCCATATTGCAGTTGGCCATGACATTTTAGGTTTATTGGTAAATGTGCATTCATATATTTAAGGTATGGGTGGAGCACCAAGTTTATCATTGGTGAACCCAAAGTACCATGCTCTAGGGAATCAAAGTGATGATAAGATCAAGAGGCCATGAATTTAGCTTTAAATGAATGGTTATAGGTGATGAATTAAGTTTCATTATCTCCATCAAAAGTAGTGAAATGAAGCTATTGTGCAAAAAAGGTTAGATCTTCAATTTTGGATTTTAGAATTCTCTTTTCAAAGGAATTTGATATAATATTTTTATTTTGGATGAGACCAATATCAAGTAATGAGTTAACTATTTTTATTCAATTACACTTTCATTATTTTAGGTTTTAAATTTTTCATTATACTTTCATTATTTTAGTAGGATAAGGTTCTAAATTTTGCAAACTTGTAGTTATAGATATTTTTTATAATTTTAGAATGGTTGATTATAAGTTATATGAAACCATAAGGTGGTGCATCCATTAATGCAATTTTTGTTTCTATTAATTTTACTTCAGATTTGAGTTGGTTTAGTAGTGTTGGACATTTTTTATGGCAATTAGTTCAATGTTAATTTTTCATGGAAATTAGTTCAATATTAATTCTACATCATTTGTTTGTGACACGTCAATGTACACTTACATACATTATTTTAATTCCATATTATAATTGTTGGCATATTTATAAACAAAAGATGCAGGCAACATGTTTTTTATTGATGGCGAGATCAACACGATCAGCAACGCAACGAATTGATGGTGAGATCAACACGATTAGCAGCGCAACGATGATGGCATGGCAAGATTAACAATGAAGATCAAAATTGATCATTGGATCACCCACTCAGAATTCTCGATGACCGTTAGATCTGAATGCAGATAGGAGGAACGCACAAAAGAAGAGAACAAATCTCAGATGTTGGATCTGAGCGCGAGGACCGACCATCGTTGGATCAAGAAGAAGGAGCACGATCTTTATGTACAAGATGAATTGGTCTTACAAAGTCCCGAAAGCAGGAGGACCGTCCATCGTCAAGGAGGACACGTGGCAAGCGATTAGAACTTTGCTGACTTGCACATTGGAGGAGTCAACGGAGAGTGGTGTGGAAACTCTTGATATGCAAAACCGTGACTTAATATGAGTCGTCGATCAAAGGGAGAGTGTGGACTGTTGATCTGGCTCCATTTCAGAGTTTCAGATACCGGGAGTTGGAGGAGTCAAGGAGACTCACAACAAAAGTTGTGAATCATGAAGCGAGCTTTGTGGATAAGCGCCTAGTCACCATCGATGGTCACGAGAAGGGAAGGAACCAGTCCAACAAAGCTCCATTTCGGCGATCATGACATAAAGAGTCGAGACTCTTCATCACAGGAGTCCTGAAGTTGCGAATCGCAAAGTGCTTTGTGGATAAGCGCCAGGTCATTGTCGATGGTCACAAGAAGGGAAGGAGCTAGTCTAGCTAAGCTCTTTTCTTTTCAAATTTTTGGAGATCACAACATGGAGTGTCGAGAAATCCTATCACAAGAATACCAAAATGCGAAATCGTGAAATCAACACGATACCCCGCGCTTGTAATCCAATGGTGCTGGATACTTGGAAAGTTGATCAAAGGGCTATTGTTGCTCTTCATGATTAACTGTTCAGTTATGATTCAGTTAGTTGAACTGAATCATCATTCTTGAACGGTTGGTGATTCATTTGCTTAGGCATTTTTTCCCTAAGAGATTCGAGGTGTAACTAAAGAGGTAGTGGGCATAAAACTAGCGATGCCATGACTATACAAGGTTAGTTGTTCTGAGTGAAAAATGAGTTGAACTGTAAGAAACGTAGAAACTCAGAAATGTGAAACAGATGTTGGAAACATAGAAGCAAGAGCAGAATTGCAAAACGGTTTGAACCAGAGCAGAATTGCAGAATAGATAGAAGCAGAGAAGAATTGCAGAACAAAGAAGAAGGGGTAAGAAGTGAGACACCTGTATTGTTTGTTATTCAATCCTTTATTCTTAAATAGGGAGGTAGGGTGGTGCTAGGGAGGATTGTGGTCCTTTGATATTCAAGTTGGTGCTTGAATATTGGAAGTTGTATCTTCCATCTAGTTGTGGCTAGAAAACAGGGAGGTAGGGTGGTGCTAGGAAGGACTGTGGTCCTCTGATATTCAAGTTGGTGCTTGAATATTGGAAGTTGTATCTTCCATCTAGTTGTGGCTAGAAAACAGGTTGGTGCTCGGGAAAACACAGAGTTTTTTGTATGCAAGTTGGTGCTTGTATAAGTCCAGTTGGTGTTGGAACATTTAGGGAGTTGATTCTTCCTTCTAATGGGTGCTAGAGAAACCAGAAAGTTGGTGCTCTCAACAAGTTGGAGCTTGTAAAACAGAGGTAGTAGCCTCACTTTGAATTGGTGCTCAAACTTAGATGATGTACAAAACTTAAAAGACTGCCTATCATTCGAAGAAGAAGAGGTTTTCTCCATTTATGGGTTTCCTCGTGAAAATCTGTCTATGTGTATATCTTATGTGTGACTGATGTTCATTATTCATGTTGTTCATATGTTGTATAATATTGATGATCACTTGGAAGAGATTAAAAATTGTTTGAATAGTCATAATTTCTTTAAGCACAATAATAACGGATTCAACCCCCTTTCAGTTGTCTTAGTATTTTCAACAATAATCAATGTCCACTTACATATACTATTTTAATTATAGATTATAATTTTATGTTGATGATATTTTTAAATAGTTTGGAAGATTGAGAAGTTTGTTTTTTTAGATGATTAAGTTTCATAGGTTTAAAATTATTCTTTCACATTTTTATTCATTAAAGAAATAAAGCAAGTTATGAAATAACATAGCATTAAAGAAAGAAAGAAGTTATGAAATATCATAGTATTTGAGGAATTTGGATATGTATGTGTGAATATGCTAGGCTTTACATTTGGATTATAATATTTGTGAATTTAATTGGATTATAATATTTGTGAATTTAATAGTTATGATATTAATATTATTTACATTTATTTATTATTTTTAATTTCTAAAAATATTATTTTATATAGATGAAATTAAAGTTAAGATTATTTAAACAATTAATAATATACAAAATATTTTTTTTTGAGTTTTTTTAATTCAAAAATGTATAGGAATGTGGATCTGAAGAGATCAATGCACTTCACCCAACATTTATCAATAGATAAGGTATAGCGATAACAAATATTTCATTATGAGTGTTAATTTTTTAGAACAACCTACAACAAATGGAGAAAAAACGACAACACATATAAATATTCAATAAAAAGTGAAATTCAAAATAATAGAACAACCATAACACAGAAGCACACATAACAACAAAAGAAAAATCTTTCTCTAGGGATAAATGATCTAAAATGTATCCAAAACAAATAATGAATGAGTTATAATACTCAGTTCTTACAAAATTGAGATTTTAAACAATGATAATGCAAGCATCAAAACACAACAAGACAATAACGAAAGGAACTTTGAAGTGGAATTTTGCCAGCAAAGGATGAAATGGAAGAGAAGAGCGTTAGAGAATGGGAAATCAAGCAATGATGACACTTGACCTTTTAGTGACCCAACAAAGCCTAATGTTTCCTATATAATCTATCAAATCAATTCAAAATGGGCTTAGTGGAGTAGGATAGGATGGAATTTTTTTTAATTTTTATCTAAATTGCTATATGGCCCAAAGAGCCATCACAATGCATTGTAACTCCACACTTGTCAAGGATAAAGACTAAGCAGAGACATTGAAATGTTGGTTTTCCCATTTGGGTCCAAAACAAATGATGAATGGTTAGCAATACTCGGTTCTTACAAACAATCGACATAATTGAGAGTTCAAACAATGACAATGCAAGAACCATAACAAAAGAAGAAAAGAATGAAAGGAACTTTGAAGTGGAATCTTGCCAACCAAGGATGCAATGGGAGAGAAGAGCATTAGAGAATGAGAAATGAAGCAATGAGGACACTTGTCCTTCTAGCGACCCAACAAAGCCCAATGCTGCATATATACTCTAGCCAATCAATTCAAAATGGGCTTAGTGGAGTAGGACAGGAAGCATAAAATATTTATTATGTAAATTTCTATATGGACCAAAGGGTCATCACACTGCATTGTAAATCTACATTTGTCAAGAATAGAAACTAAGTGAAGACATTCAAATTTCAGTTCTCCCATTTGAGTTTTTAAGGTAAAATCTTAATTGTTATGGTGTGTTAATTGTTGTGTGGTTTACATTTGTTGGTTAATTATCCTATATTGCCACATCCGTATGTATTCTCTACTTAATTAGCAAACCAAAATATTTTCCATAACCATTCCCTCAAACCATTGTGAATACCATGGTCGTTGGTTATCTCATGCCACTCATCTAAGAGCTAGATGAAATCGGTGGTGGGAGATTGAAAGATATTGGCCATCATTTCTATTTCTAGAACTAGTTATTAAGTATGTTTGTTAGTAATCAACATTTTCATCTTTCCTTGGATGTTGTATTTCTAATGGGAAATTGTACGCATACCCACTTCTTTGAAAACCATTACATTGGAAATTTTTATTAGTTTACTTAAATCTATATGCCAATCAACTAACCTCGTTCAAATTTTCCTTTCATTTATTTCATGATAAGAATTCCCAATGCTTCATCATTGTGATTACAATAAAAAAGTTGGATTTAATTTGTCCCCCAAATGTGTGTGATGACAATTACCTTTAGATCTGTTTTAATGGTTTTTTCCTTCAATTAAATTGTTGGTTTACATCAAAGAACCATTGTCATCTTATTGAGTCATTGGTTGGTTTGCTAAGTCGATGGTGTGAAATATATTGTTTACACCATGGTATACAACTAATTTGGTGGTTACAGTGTCACTAGTTTAATTTTTTTCCTAAGTAACCATACCCTACATCCATGCACCCTTAATCCATGCTTGACAAGCTAAAACACAATTACCTTTTGTTGATTTGATTATATGCAGTACTTGGTTGAATGCTCAAATCATGAGTGTAGACATTAAAACCTATAAATATTTTGTTGATTTGATTATATGCAGTACGTGGTTGAATGCTCAAACCATGCGTGTTGACATTAACACCTATAAAGATCTCTTTATTTAGTGCAATGCATTTTTAGAGCACTCAACCATCGTTGTTTTCCCTTGCTATCATAACCTTATATATATAGACACACACATATGACCACCCATTTGAAATTATAATTGGCATTTGGGACTAGCATGTACTTGAATATGTCTTAAATATATAATTGGTTTAATGCATAAGAGCAAAGTTATGGTTGAACTAGAACCAAGTTCCACGATTGGACATTCAATACGTAGATTAGGTGATGTAATTGGCTTGGAAACATATTAGAATTGCTTCCCGTTGTTGTTGGAAATTGATCTAGCCACCACAAGCAAGTAAACCAAGTAGTGAACCAATCTAAAAGCACACCCATTATTCTATGTCTACTGATGATTATAAGTAGAGTTTTATTTAAATCTTGGGTTGAAGCTTGGTCTCAACAATATAAGTAAAGTAATGAGAGTTTCACATACATACTTTTAATAGAGTCATTCATTTTTCCTACTAATAATTAGCAATAAAGAAGCTTGAATGCATCTCGAATTGTAGAGATCAAACTCAATTTATTTAAATTTCTCAAGGATTCATGTTGGTGAAATGAGTGGACCATAAGTCCCTTATTTATAGATCATATTGGTATTAGAGACATTGAATCCTTGACCTTGAATTAGCTTCTAGAACTTTTAGGAGAAACACTAGTACAAAATGACAAATTTGTGACTACACGACCAAAAATGTTAGTCACTACATTTTTTAATTCTAAGTGACATAGCTATAAATAAACAACCTAAACTACTAATATAGATCAAGAATAAACATTTACAATTACTTAATGAGTATGTGAATATATATTACTATTATTTCTCATGTCTTATATGTAATTGAGTTAATTTAGTAGTGTGGTCATTTGAACTTGCTTTATCATGTTAATGATTAGGATTTTTCACATGGAATTCATTTTTGCAATGTCAATGGATGTGCCAGCTATGCTTCGTGACACCACACATAATTATAAGATGTACAATATAATTATTTACATTGTGTTGAATTGCAACTTAATCCTAGCTCACATTTCACCAACTAGCCTAATGTTAATGCATGACAACCAAAAACATATACTTATATTATATACACGTATAACTAGAACCTACTTATATATTGTGTATGTGTGTATTCATAAATAAAATAAAATAATATAGATAAATAAAAGCATATAAAAAATAAAAATAAATCAAATGAAAATAAGAAATAATAAAAAAGAACAAGAACAAAATGTGAATGAAGATTCATTTTCCATTTTCTCTTCATATTGTCATGGCCATGGCCATGAAACCCTGAAATGACAGTAGATGTGAGACAATAATGTGGTGGTTTGATTTTCACTAGAAATTAAGAGACTTTGGAAAGAACTGATAGAAAAGTGTTGGTCATTTTCTTATAAACTAGTGATGGAGATATTGTCCATGAAACCCTAAATTGGTGGTGGGTGTGAAACAATACTATGGTGGTTCATTTTTCTCTTGAAATTGAGAGGCTTTGGTGGGAAGGGGTTAGTATGAGAGGTAATTGTGGTAGTTGAGAGTTCACCCCAACCATGAAGCCTTGACTCAATGGGTGTGAGATAGTGTGGTGGTTCACTGATAATTTTTCACAGGAAGGGATTGGCCTGAGAGGAAATTGAGCTAGTTGATAGTTTCAATTGAAAATAAGGGGGTTTAATTTGGCAGAAGAGATGGTTTTGGCCATGAAACCCTAAATTGCTAGGTGTGAAATATAGTGATGGTTCGATTTTCATCCAAAATTGAGAGGTTTTGGTGAGAAGGGATCGGTCTAAGAGGAAATTGAAGTATTTAGCAATTTCAATTGCGGATTAGGGGGTCTAATTTGGCAGAAAAAAGGGGTTTTGGAGAAAATTGGAGGGATTTTCTAGGTTAGTTGTTTCTTTCCATCAACTTGTTTGAGGTGAGGGTAATATTGCATGCGTGCATGCGCGCACGCAAACACACACACACACACACACACGTATGTATGTATGTACACACACATATGGTTTCCATGGATAGAACATGGAGGCTTCTCAAAAGGTGAACCGAGAATTCAACAGTGGATTGATCGAAGAAGAATTCCCCCTCAACAAATACCTAATATTTGAATGTATGTTCAAGTTCTTTCCCAATGTGTTTTGTTAGTTGAATGTATGTGTTATGTTAGTTGATTTTCAACTATTTTTCTTGGAAACTATAAACACTTAAATTTCTACCTTGAAGTTCATATGGTTATAAAACTAATTCAATTACCTTACACAGTGCAATCTTATGGTACATTGTTGTTGGCTTAGTGGAACATGGACATCCTAGTGGGTTTTTAATTTCAATAAAAACATTTCATTATTTCATTGGTAGTTTTGAGTTATTTTTTTGAGGAGAATTGATTGAAGTAGAGGCTAGATCTAGCTTTCTATTTTTATGTTTAAGTCATACCCTTGATTTGTATTATGTAATAATAGTTTACAATCCAACCTATAAATGGATGTGATTGAAGGGTTGACACGATGTTTATTGTTTTCTACTTGCCCCCACCCCCAATTATATATAAGTCATGCTAAGTTTGGGTACAACCTAAGAAAGATTAAATGGATATATATTACACATAGATTAAGGAATATATGGATGTTTTATGTTTTCTATGTATGCTTGTTATTTTTCTTGACTAAAATGAGTTTATATAGTTAAGACCAATATAATTATATTCCTCATAAATACATATGCAAAAACTTCTCAAAGTAGAAAAATTGTGTGCAAATCCTTTAGCCACCAACCTTGCCTGAATGAAATCATCTTCCTTATACTTTATCCCACAACCTTATATTTGAAATTTATAACATATTTTCATTAAAATTCCATACATGTCCACATATTCGTATTATCCTTTTTTTCTACTTGATTAAAGGATGTGACTGTAAGGAAACACTCATATTTTACATAATGTTATTTCAATAAGCATTCACTAAGACATCCGTGCACAAAAAGATCACCGACATTTGAAATTGAAAATTATTAAACCATTACAAAAGGTGTAACAACCCTCCGAATCACTAAAGGTCCAATGCAAGTGAGAACAACAAAGATGGAGCAATTTTTTTTTAAGCAAGAATATAAAGTGTTTATCATAAAGAGAGTTCACTAATCCTATTTGTTCCACCATGATCCATTGAAATAATTTACTAAAACTTAAATAAACTTTATCATTCTTTTTCTTTTTTAGCTATAATATATTCAAGTGGAGGGAACATTATATATCAACCGTTAAGCATCTACAAAATTATTAACATTGTATGATAACATAGGGTAAAACTTTTATATAATAATAATAATAATAATAATATATTTTTAAGGTCACGGCCAAGCCAGACACCAAATTGGTGTATGACATCTTCTCAGCCTAGTGATTTTACTAGTAAAGTCTACAGAGATATACATACCCTACCCCCTCTGGATTTGAACTTATGACCTCTTAAGAAAAAACACATGTTCTTAACCATTAGGCCCACTGAAATAAAAACTCAATTTGTAAAATTTATTTAATCAATGATAAAATTTCAGTTATCCTACTTTTAATTCCTAACTATTAATTATATAAAAGTTTAAATAAATATCAATAAATTAAGCCATAAAGAATCCTTCACACATTTCATTAGTATCAATTTCACTTTTTATATCTATAAGTACAAGTATCACATAAAGAATCCTTCACACATTTCATTAGAATCAATTTCAGTTTTTATATCAATAAGTACAAATATCATAAATAATTCATTAGTATAAAATTATAAGTATAACCCTTTACTATCAATTGACACAACATAATCATTAATAAATACATTAATAAACTACAAATATCATAAATAATTTATTAGTATAAATTATAATTATAACCATTTACTATCCATTGACACAACATAATCATTAATAAATACATTAATAAACTTTGTCAAGACAATCTTAAATACATACATGACATTAATAATAGTTACTAAATTAATCTTTAATTCAATAAATTTTGTCTTAACACAAGCACAAAATTTCCTTATCATATTATAAAAGTAATTTACAGAACAAGTATATCCTATACAAGATGGAGAAGCTAAATTCGGGTCGACTTCTACGAATTTCATTAAGGAAGGGAGAAAAATTTGTCATTTGCGAGGCCCTAACCTATTTTTTTTTTTTTGTCAAAATGAGTACAACTAAAATTTTCCTGCGCTATCAGATCGTCGACAGCTCACAAGAGCTTTAATCCTCAAGACATGTAATGTGTAGAAAGCACTTCCCGTAAGGCATCACTATATCTCAATTTACAAGTGTCTTTCTGTAAATTTTTGCTATTTAAATTATTAAATAAGATCACTAAAAAGAAACCTAAAAATTGAGACCAGAACATAGCCAAGGTTGATACTCTATAAAGTCATCAACGTCCGCAGTTGACACGACCAAATAAACAAGATTTTCTCAGTTGAGTCCGGCTGCGACATTCCAGCATCGAAATCGTTTTTCTTACGTGTACGATTTCGAACCTGCAGCTAATCATCTCGTTGAGAAAGTACAAGCAAGGGAGGAAACTACCTCTAATTGCAGGTATTTAATATAATTACACAACAATCAGTATCTTAAGGATTGCAGAAACTAAACGACTGATTTTCATTCGATTAACAAAAGAATTACTTAGATCCGGCAAGGACATGCAAGAAGCGAAGGCTTAGTTTCAAAAGGAAGTTGGCGGATAACTCCTATGATGACCTGTTACATAATTGGAGTAGAATTTTAATGATTTAAATAATCGCCAAGAGATTTATATGTGGTTAATATTAATTTAAAACTGTAACATTCCGCTCTTGGGCACACATGATTTGACTTATTCTTTGAGGACACTTATGTGCAAGTCATCTGGTTCATTATATGATTGTCTACTTCGTTTATGGATTCTGATGATGATGCTTATGGATTATGATGTTATGACATTTGATTATTTTTGTATAGACACGTGTTATTGACAGGTTTCTCCTGAGTGTGCAGGACACTTGACAGATTGAGGATGTCGATGGCGTCAATGGATCTCCTTGGACTTCGGATCGAGTCACGGAATGGACTGTATATGCTTTGGGTATTTCTGTTTAGGCATATGTGACATATGAGCATGTATATTATGATGTTTTTATGGATCATTGACATGTTTCGTTGATGGATGTAGGCCAACGATTGCTTTCTAATCAGACTCACATTATGAGTAAAGGGGGCATGCACAACAACCAGAGATATTGAGGGAAAAGTGTGGCAGCAGCCCTGCCACAGCCTACCAGCACTCCTGATGTAGCTCGAATTGTAGGTTAACGATTACCTAGTTGGAGAGATCCACGATGCCGCGAGGACATACTCAGACAATCGTTCAAGAAGATTCTAAGGGGTACACAATAAGGCAGGGTCCTTATTTCTTAGACGCTCTTAGTCTCCCACAAGGTTTCCTGATGGAGTATTGACTCCAAGGGTTGGACAACTACCAAAATCAGTCAAAGGCGAGTGGCACCATTGGAGCACGTAGTGCATCTTGAAGTGCACGTTGCATAAATAAAACATGAATAAAGGTCAGTGGCACCCTTGGAGCACGTAGTGCATCTTAAAGGGCACATAGCAATTTTGTAACACATGTGAGTCGATGAAACTAGGTGCCTAAAAAAAATATTTTATTTTGACATGGTCAACCTTAAAATAAATGTTGAATGGGTAAATTTTATTAATTATGAATTTCCCTTAAAAAATGCTAAGCCTAGTTGAAATTTAAGCATAGGTCTAAATAGGGTAAGAAGAAAAAAATATCTAATTGATCAATTAATAAAAGGGGGATGAAGAAAAATCAAATTAATAATTTAAAGGAGAAATAACTTATCTAAGAATTAATTATTGTTTGTGTGTAGACATGCTAATTTGGATCTTAGTCAAAAGGGGGAAATGAATGCAAAAAAGAATGTGGAACATAGAAATGAATCTAGTCTAGAGAACTTTCCTAAATAAAACTTTATTAAGTTTTAAGAAAGACGTCAGTCATTAAAGGAAATTGAGGGAATAAAGGAACAACAAAGAGTGTTTCTAGGAGTGCTTTTAGGACGGGTGAGGGAAATTGGCAATTAACTAAATTAAATAAATAAATTTCTCATGCAACTAAGAAATCGAGTGACAAGTGTACAATGAAGAGTATTTCCTAATAAATTTTTAATAAAAAAAATTTAACATGCAATTAGCAAGTGTCACTAAGAAGAACTCTATAAAAGTAATGGGAAAGAAGAGGAAGGGATCACGACTAGTATGCATAAGGTTATGATACTTGTTAATTTTTCTTGTGGGATTTAGGATAACCAGCTCGAATAGAGAGTGGTAGCTCGACCTTGAAAACGAGCTAGGAGCTATCTTTTCTCTGGTTTGTGTCTGCGTCCCCTTTGAGGCTCGGGGGGGTTAGGGGGAAAAAGTGTATCCCTAATGTTGGCTGGGAGGTACAATTGATGTCTTAGCGATTAGCAAGCGAGAGAAAGGAGGAGCACCAACTGTCGAAGAACATCAACAAACAATTGGACCGGTTATGGTACTCACGTTCGATTTTGTTTTTGTAATTGAGTTACAAATTTATGTAATGGATTCTGAATTTAGTTGGAAATATGCTTGATATTTTGTAGTTTGGAATAATGTTAAATGGATTATCGTTCTATGAATTTTGGATTTTCTCACTCGTTGTCTTCTTTCCGCCACCATTGCTCTCAGAGAAGAATTTAATCGTTGATTTTTTTTTTCCCTTGGTGAAACCCCTGCTCCAATTTAAGGGATTGGATCCTTGAGTATTATGTTCATTTTCCTCCACATTGATGAAAGAGGGCCTGGCTTTCTACATCTTGCCTCGCCCAACCCTCTCCTTTTTCTTTAGTTTTACCTCTACTAATCGTCTATATCTTCCCAACATATATTATCCTGGCATTTATCCACTTCACCTCGACGTTTTACTTTTTATGTGTTCACCTCTACGTCCCTTCTTCCTTGCGCATTTTTCCTCGCATGTTATCATGGCCATTGTTCTTGATGACTCTCTGCGTTCTCCCTTTGCTCAACAAAACAAATCTCCCTCCCTGCAATTGTTGGATATATCTTTATATATTCCCCCTTGCCTCATCATTTCATCATGACTTCTTCGCCCAACGTATTTCCTTGTTTCATGCAGCGTTTGCAATCTTAAGGCACTGCCCTTTTCATTTTTCACTCAGCCATTTCGGATAATATTCCCAGCGTTTCCAACCTTTGGGTAGCGGATAGAACCTTCAGTTTTCTGCGACTTTTTGGGGGAGGTCTTTTAAACTCAACAAGTTGGTTTTATTTTCCTAGCGAATTCCTGGTTCTTTACAACGAATTGACCCTGGAAGGCTCCAAGTTTTGCGTTCTTCACTCAACATTTTTCATTTTTTTTAAATTCTCCAGCTTTACCTTGCTTAGTGCCATGGGTATCTCCATTACTCCCTGCAATTGTTTTTGGGGTTTGAGACCTTCACTTTCTTAACCCTTCAACTAGGTGTTACTCTCTCCTTGCCTCATTTACACAGTGAGTCTCTGTTGTACAACATTTTTTTTTATTTCACCCTAGGCTTAGCGCTCTTACCCTGCAGGATAATCCCGATTTATCTCTGCACTGGCAGTAACTTCGCCAAGCGTGTCCTTCTATTCGCTCCCTTCAGCTCTACGTTTTACCTTACCTATGCGTGGGGAAAATGTTTTGCCCAACCACAAGAAGGAATCACTGCAATCTTATTCCCGTCGATTTCCCCTTCTTACCAATGTTTTTCCCTCAATCAATGGGGTTAACTTATTGCTCATCATTTTTCCTACACCCTTAATGGTCATCAATCTTCCAGGATATTGCTTACCTGGATTTTTATTGTAAATTTGGTCGACAAAGATTTCTCTGCGCTTCTGTCCATTCGGAGTAGATCTAGCTAATAATTCCATTATTATTTAATATCTATTTGCGAATGGAGAGATTCAACCACTGATTGTCTTAATTAGGAGTTTATATAATATTAAGTTTTATAGATTATAGCTTTTCTTTGTAGCCAATAATTAAAGGTTTACCACTTTTCTTTATGCTTGTTGCTTTATTAAGTTTTGATATTATTACATATTAAAGATTGGGTTACGCCCAATTTATTTGGCATGCGATCAGATATGATGTTACACAGAGGATATTTAAATGCGCTTGATTTCCCAAATTATTAAATGGTATTCTTAATATATTTACTTTTTAGGAACTATAGAATTGAATACCAACTGATAAGGTGTATTCATCCTTCATTCATCTTGTACTATGTGTTGAAGGTCATCCATCCTTCAACCAACATGGTAGTTGTTAGTCACCCCTTAAATCAAAATTTAATGCTAGGTGGTTTGGGGAAATTCCCCTTTATCACCTCTTTTGTTGGTCTTTTACTTTATAAAAAGGAATGTATAACAATATTTGTTGATAAGTTGTTTACCATGTACAATAATGATTAGCGTAATAATTAAAGTTGTTATGCCACGAATAATGGATAGTTTCTCTTGCGCATTGAATTTGCAGTGTCAATGAGTGATGTAGTCAATGGATTGAATGTACACATTGAGTGAAATGGATGATACTATTGCACCTAAGATTGATATGATGTATGTTGAATTTATGGTTTATATTTCCTTGTACGCACTGAATTTATATTGCAACGCATGATGTTAGACTGTAGACTCCTCGTGCGCAATGAAACCATGATGTAAAGACTGATATTAGAGACATTATACTACTTACACGTAACGAATATATGATGTGTTGAATGATTGTTAGACCTTAGATCTTTTGTGTAATGAATTAATTGATGATACTCTTGCGCCTCAACTCAATGCGATGTATGATTTTATGTATATGATTATATTTCCTTACGCAAAAAATAAATACAGTCGTTTACCTTGTGCATTCTCTTATGTTTTCATGTGATGGATTACCAACCTTTACTTGCGTCATTAAACATATTAATGAATGATGGATTAACAACCTTTATTTGTGCCATTAAGTTTATTAACGAATGATTTTTGTAGGCATTAGACTTCTTACGTGAATTGAAAATTGATATGATATATGATAAGTAATGTGAATGATTACTCATGCGCCATGTTTAATTGTGAATTGGGATTGACGGATTTCTAAATTGGGTTATCGTAGATGTTGTTTATTTAACTAGTTTCTTAGGATTTCTTGTGTTAGTGGGATGTAGACACCTCCTTTTTCCTCAGAACAGTCGTCAACCCTGAGACCTTAAATGATTAAAATCAATTGGAACCTGGGCTTGAGCATTTCTTATGTGTCCTGGAGGTCCTAACCTTGCAGGGTAGATTGGGCGGGTAGTATCTTATGTCATTATTACGATTGTCTTTATGATCCTTAAGTAGCATTATGTTATTTCATGTTATCTTGATGTTATATGATGATCATCCTTATGAGATGAAGTTAGTGATTTATGATTCATGTTGTTATGCGTCATTATTTATTGTATGAATGCAATGATTATGGGAAGCTATTTATTTGTGTTAATGCATCGATATGTGTATCGTTATTCATGGCAATAATGTGTCGTCTTTATGTCGCGAATGAATGATATTGTGTTATTATTGTTTCAATAATATATTGGATGATGCATCAATGATGTTGTGATTAATTTTGATGTTTATTTCCTAATGAAAAAAAAAATTGCATGTTTTATGACCCTTTGGTCGTCATAACGATGGGGTTGTTACATACGGTATCAGAGCGAGTTCAACCCTGCCACTTGGGATCATTACGCCTTCCACTGTGAAAACACTTGATTATAATTATCACTAATTAATTTGAATTATATTCGTGCAAGTAATGATAGTTAGAGGATGTCGCGGACGCAGATGATGTGGTGCTAGGGGAGGAGGCGCGATGCCCCTGATAGAATCCACGCTAGAGGGGTCTAACCCCCAAGGAGAAGAACAAGTTGTCGAAAAGGAACATATAGCTATGGGTGTTGTGGTTGGGCTGATGAGGTCCTTTAAGAGGATGTCTGAGGCCCTGATTATCCATTTGGATAGAGATGAGTTCAAAGCGTCGATACCCCCTGAGGGTCCAACGCGCACCCCAGCCAACACTGGTAGCATTCACCGAGAAACTGAGAAGGTAAAGTTTCCTGATTTCTTAGGTGCCACGAATGGCGCATCCACCGAGTCATGGTTGGAGAACATGGTGATGTGCTTTGTACTTCACAACTATACCTTCAACATGAAAGTCTGCATGGGGGTATTTCAGCTGAAGGGGAGCACTCTTCTATGTTGGAAGATGCTCCTGCCACAAATGAACATGGTTTTCTAAGACGTGTCACGAAAACTGTTTGAGGAGAGGTTCTGGGAGAGGTATCCATTGAAGGAATTCATTGAGAATCAACTCAATGAGTTCAACGCCTTATGACAGGATGGTCGTACGGTGCTCGAGTAGGAGGCCCATTTCATGGAGATGCTTCAATATGCTCCACATCTGAACACTAAGAAGCTTAAGGTCAACACGTTCATGTTCAGCCTTAATGTCAACATTCATGCGAAAGTGAGGATTTTAATGCCTCAGACGTTGCACGATGCTCTCCAGAAGGTGCTCATAGATGAGGAAGATCTATTCAGCGAGGGACAAAGAAGGACTCCTGCGAGATAGATGGGACATGCGACAACTGGGACACAACAACATCTGAAACTGACTAGACATCCATCGGGGTATCGAGGCACTGCAAGAGGATCCACCTTCATGACACCACAATGACCAACACCTCAACAATGAAATGCCTATAAAGGACCACAGCATGAGAAACAACACCGTCCGCAGCAGCATCAGTTCAGGCTTGTTCAACAGAACAAACAAGGGTTCCAGGCTGGCGGGCAATCAACTTCTACTTCGGGGGACATGAGCTTCTACTTTAGGGGACATGAGTATTGGACCAAAGACCGGACGTTGGACATGTGGAGAGCCACATTACCAACGTGACTATCCGGTTGAAAGGGCCAAAGCATCCGGGACAGCTAGACACACTACAGAAGGATATTTTGGCAAGGCCCACCGGATTCATGCAACGATGAATAACCCCCAGGTCGACCACCAGTATACTGTGCTTGAGACGACAAGTACCATCGTTGACCAAGACTTTAGTATTTTGATAAATTCAGGTGCTACAGAGAGCTTTATTTGTGGTGCAGTGCTAAAGATAATTAAGGTAAAAGAAGTCGAACATGACAAGTTTATCTACGCGGAAATGGCTTAAGGAGCCAAATAAAAGGTTAGAGGAAAGGTTACGGGTTGTATCCTTAACCTGGGATATTTTTTCATGAAGGAAAACTTGTACATCACGATCTTAGGATCTTATGACATCGTAATCGGTATGGACTGGTTGGAATCACATAACTGTAAGACTAAATGGTTGAGTTTGATCGATGATGAGGGACAAAGACGAGTGATTTTAGGAAGAAAAAAGGGAGTTTCCCTAAGGTTCATCCCCTCCCTACAACTACGAAAGAGCATACGCAAGGGATGCAAGCTATATGCAATCCTTTTGTTGAACGAAAAATGGCATGGTGGAAGGACTAGAAAACCTTCCGGTAGTACATGAATTTGTTGACGTATTCCCAGAGGAGTTACCAATGTTGCTTCCTGAGAGGGAATTGGAATTTACCATCGAACTAAAACATGGAAATGAACCGATAGAAAGAATTCCTTATCAGATGTCGTCACCTGAGTTACAGGAGTTGAAAATGAAACTGAAGGAGTTGCTGGACCTAAAACTTATACGTCCAAGTGTATCGCCTTGGGGTGCACCTCTTATTTTAATACGGAAGAAATATGGGTCGTGGAGACTCTGCATTGACCACCATCAATTGAAGAAGGAAAGAATCAAGAACTATTATCAATTTCCGACAATAGACGATTTGTTTGATCAAATGAAGGGCGCGACAGTGTTTTCGAAGATCGACTTGAGATCAAATATCACCAATTACAGATCAAGGAGGAAGACATTCCTAAGACCGCATTCAAGATGAAGTTTGGACATTACGAGTTTATCATTTTACCATTTGGACTGACAAACGCCCCAGGGGTATTCATGAGCTTGATGAATGGGGTGTTCCACGAATACTTGGACAAGTTTGTTCAAGTATTCATTGACGATATTTTGATATATTCTCAGATGATGGAAGAGCATGAAGAACATTTACGGTTGGTACTACAGTGTTTACGAGAGAACAAATTATACGAGAAACTATCAAAATGCTCTTTTTACCAATCAAGGATTCATTACTTAGGGCATGTTATCTCCAATGAAGGCATCGTTGTGGATCTAGCGTAGGTAGAAGCTATTATGGAATGTCCCACACCAACCAACTTACTTGAAGTACGTAGCTTCATGGGTTTAGTGGGATATTATCAATGGTTCATCGAAGTTTTTTTGAAGATAGCAAACCCGATTATGGAATTGGAGATGAAAAACAAGAAGTTTGTATGGACCGAGAAATGTGCAGAAGCATTTCGAAGGTGCAAGGATTTTTTGACGACAACAACGATACTAAAATTCCCATACATGGACAAGGACCTCTTGGTATGCATCGATGCATCCAAGGAAGGCATAGGAGGAGTCTTGATGAAATACGGTTGAGTGATCGCTTACATCTCAAGAAAGTTAAGAAAGCATGAGGAGAACTATGTGACGCACGGTTTAGAGTTATTAGCCATTTTGTATTCCCTGAGAGTGTGGAGACACTATCTGATTGGCACTCGTGAGCACGTAGTGCACCTTGAAGGGAACGTTTCATAAATAAAAGGTGAATAAAGGCGAGTGGCACCCTTGGAGCACGTAGTGCGTCTTGAAGGGAACGTCGCTATTTTTTAACACATGTGAGTCAATGAACCTAGGTGCCTAAAAAACAATATTTTATTTTGACATGGTCAACCTAAAATAAATGTTGAATGGGTAAATTTTATTAATTATGAATTTCCCTTAAAAAATGCTAAGCCAGGTTGAAATTTAAGCATAATTCTAAATAGAGTAAGAAGAAGAAAAAAAAACTGATTAATAAATTAATAAAAGGGGGGATGAAGAAAAATTAAATTAAGAATTTAAAGGAGAAATAATTTATCTAAGAATTAATTATTGTTTGTGTGCAATATATGCTAATTTGGAACTTAGTCAAAAAGGGAAAATGAATGCAAAAAGGAATGTGAAACATAGAAAGGAATCTAGTCTAGAGAACTTTCATAAATAAAACTCAACTAAGTTTTAAGAAAGGCGCCAGTCATTAAAGGAAATTGAGGGAATAAAGGGACAAAAATGAGCATTTTTATGAGCTCTTTTAGGATGGGTGAGGGAAATTGACAATCAACTAAATTAAATAAATGAATTTTAGGTGCAAGGGATCGGGTGACAAGTGTATGGGGGAGAGTATTTCCTAATAAATTTTTAATAAAAAGAAATTAACGTGCAATTAACAAGTGTCGGTAAGAAGAACTCTATAAAAGTAATGGGAAAGAAGAGGAAGGAATCACGACTGGTATGCGTAAGGTTATGTTGCTGTATTTTTCTTGACTGATTTTTCTTGTGGGAGTTGGGATACCCAACTCAAATAGAGAGTGGTAGCTCAAACTTCTAAGGCGAGTTGCGAGCTATCTTTTCTCTGGTTTGTGTGCGTGCCCCCTTTATGGATCTGGGGGATTAGGGGGAACAATAGTAAGCCTGGCGTTGGCTGGGAGGTACCAGTGAGGTCTCAGCGATTAGAAAGTGGAAGCAAGGAGGAGCGCGAGCTGCCAAAGAACATCAACAAGAAATTTCGTCGATTATGGTAGTCACGTTTGATTTTGTTTTTGTAATTGAGTTAAAAATTATGTAATGGATTATTAATTTAGTTGGAAAGATGCTTGATATTGTGTAGTTTGGAATAAGGTTAGATGGATTGTCGTTCTATGAACTTTGGATTTTCTCACTCGTTGTCTTCTTTCTGCCACCCTTGCTCTAAGAGAATAATGTAATCGTTGATTAATTTTTTTTTCCCTTGGAAAAACCCCTACTCTAATTTAAGGGATTGGATCCTTAAGTATTATGTTTGTTTTCCTCCGCTTTGATGCAAGAGGGCTTGGCTCTTGCCTCTTTCCTTGCCCAACCTTCTTTTTTTTCTTTAGTTTTACCTCTACTAATCGTCTAGATATTCCTAGCATATATTATCCTGGCATCTATCCCAATTCACCTCAGCGTTTTTTTTTTATGTGTTCACCTCTACATCCCTTCTTCCTTGCGATTTTCGCCCAGCATGTTATCCTAGCAATTGTTCTTGATGACTCTCTGCATTCTCCCTTTGCTCAACAAAACAAATCTCCCTCCCTGCAATTATTCGATATATCTTTATATATTCCCCCTTGTCTCAACGTTTCATCCTGAATTCTTTGCCCAACTTATTTCCTTGTTTCCTGCAACATTTGAAATATTAATTCATTTCCCTTTTCATTTTTGACTAAGCCATTTCAGATAAGATTCCTAGCATTTCCAATTTGTGGGCAGGGGATAAAACCTTCATTTTTGTGCGATTTTGGGGCGGGGGTCTTTTAAACTCATCAAGTTAGTTTTATTTTCCTGGCGAATTCCTGGTTCTTTACATTGAATTGACCCTAGAAGGCTCTATGTTTTGCGTTCTTCACTTAGAATTTTCATTTTTTTTTAATTTGCCATCGTTGACTTGCTTAGTGCCATGGGTATCTCCATTACTCCCTGGGATTTTTTTTTTGTCTTGAGACCTTCACTTTCTTAACCCTTCAACTGGGTGTTACTCTCTCCTTACCTCATTTACACATTGAGTATCTATTGTACAACAATGTTTTTATTTCCTTCACCATATTTGTGTTTGGCCTTGATTTCTCCCTAGGCTTAACACTCTTACCCTGCGGGATGATCATGATTTATCTCTGCACTGTTAGTAATTTTGCCTAGTGTTTCATTCGATTCTCTCCCTCCCGCTCTACATTTTACCTTACCTATGTGCGGGGAAATGTTTTCTCCCAGCCACAAGAAGGAATCACTGCAATCTTATGCTCATCGAGTTTCTCTTCTTACCATCATTTTTCCCTCAATTAGTGGAGTTAACTTACTGCTCAACATTTTTCTAGTGCCCTTATTGGTCAACAATCTGCTAGGGGATTGCTTACCTGGATTTTCGTTATAAATTTGTTGGACAATGATTTATTTGTGCTTCTTCCCATTCAAAGTAGATCCAACTAATAATTCCATTATTATTCAATATCTATTTGTCGATGGAGAGATCGGACCATCGATTGTCTTAATTAAGTGCTTATATAATATTAAGTTTTATAGCTTATAGTTTTTCTTTGTAGCTAATAATTAAAGGTTTACTGCTTTTCTTTATGGTT
Source organism: Picea engelmannii (assembly GCA_009831015.1). Lineage (NCBI taxonomy): Eukaryota > Viridiplantae > Streptophyta > Pinopsida > Pinales > Pinaceae > Picea > Picea engelmannii. The sequence goes on along the minus strand of ML795683.1, from coordinate 486,680 downwards.
GTTTCTTTATTAAGTTTCGATATTATTACTTATTAAATATTGGGTTATGCCTAAGTTATTTGGCATGCGATTAGATATGACGTTACACAAATGATATTTAAATGTGCTTGATTTCCCAAATTATTAAATGGTATTCTTAACATATTTACCTTTTAGGAACTATAGAATTGAATAACAACTGATAAGGTGTATTCATCCTTCATTCACCTTGTACTATGTGTTGATGGTCATGCATCCTTCAACCAACATGGTAGTTGTTAGTCACCCCTTAAATCAAAATTTAATGCTAGGTGGTTTGGGGAAATTCCCCTTTATCACCTCTTTTGTTGGTCTTTTACATTATAAAAAGGAATGTATAACAATATTTGTTGATAATTTGTTTACCATGTACAATAATTATTAGAGTAATAATTAAATATGATGCACCGCGAATAATGGATAGTTTCTCTTGTGCATTGAATTTGGAGCGTCAATGAGTGATATAGTTAATGGATTGAATGCACACACTGAGTTAAATGGTTGATACTATTGTGCCTAAGCTTAATATGATGCATGTTGAATTTATGGTTTATATTTCCTTGCGCGCACTAAATTTATATTGCAACGCATGATGTTAGACCCTAGACTCCTCGCGCACAGTGAAACCATGATGTAAAGACTGATATTAGAGACATTAGATGACTTTCACATAATAAATATATGATGTGGTGAATGATTGTCAAACCTTAGATATTTTGCACAATGAATTAATTGATGATACTCTTGTGCCTCAACTCAAGGTGATGTATGATTTCATGTACGTGATTAGATTTCCTTACGCAACAAATAAATACATTTGTTTACCTTGCGCCTTCTCTTATGTTGTCATGTGATGGATTAACAATCTTTACTTGCATCATTAAAAGTATTAATGAATGATGGATTAACAACCTTTATTTGTGCCATTAAATTTATTAATGAATGATTGTTGTAGACATTAGACTTCTTGCACTAATTGAAAATTGATATGATATATGATGAGTTATGTGAATGATTACTCGTGCGCCATGTTTAATTGTGAATTGACATTGATGGATTGCTAAATTGGGTTATCGTAGATGATGTTGATTTATCTAGTTGCTTGGGATTGATTGTGTTAGAGGTATGTAGACACCTCCTTGTTCCTTAGAACAATTGCCAGCCATGAGACCTTAAATGGTTAAAATCAATTGGAACCTGGGCTTGAATGCTTCTTATGTGTCTTGGAGGTCCTAACCTTGTAGGGTAGGTTGGGCGAGGAGTATCTTATGTCATTATTATGATTTTATTTATGATCTTTAAGTAGCGTTATGTTATTTCATGTTATTTTGATGTTATCTGATGATTATCCTTACGACTTGAAATGAGTGATTTATGATAGATGTTGTTACATGTCATTATTTATTGTATGAATGCAATGATTATGGGATGCTATTTATTTTTGTTAATGCATCGATATGTTTATCGTTATTCATGGCAATAATGTGTCTTCTTTATGTCACAAATGAATGATATTGTGTTATTATTGTTTCAATAATATATAGTGTATGATACTTCAATGATGTGATTAATTGTGATTTTTATTTCCTAAAGCAAAAAAAATTGTTGTTGTATGATGCTTTGGTGGTTGTTACAAAAACTAGAAGGAACTGGGTCCCGCTTCATACACACTAATCGAATTATATGTAAGAGGGTTAAAATTAGGGAACGCCAATTTAAACATGCGTAAGAACTAACTCAAACATCATAAATAACAATCAATTATATAAGAGATAAGTCTAAGTTTGGTTAAACGGTAACGTCGATAACCAATAAAGATAGTCGGCCTCCCAATAAAACAAACACGCATGAAACCGGTAATCACCAGAAAATGGCGATCAAGATTAAAGAAAAACGATTGATAATTTCACTTCTTATTCACTCATCAAGATGTTTTTTTTTAAGTCGTTTTGTTCCTTTAAGGTACACTCAACAATTAGAGGCATAACAGCACTTGAAAGGCAACTCCTTGCAGAGGATAAGTTAATGGGTTGAGATGAAAATATACAAGAGAAATAATCCATGCGTGGTTGTGATAATTCTAGTCCATTGTGTAATTGAGCGACCCCAATGGCTATCGTAATTGAGAAAATAATTTATCAACAAAGAAATTCGACAAGTTCATAAAAACAAGAACAAAGTTAAAGGTATGCAAACTCTTGAAGATTGTCAATCCAACCGACGCGTTAACAAGTGTTCATCAATTAAATAGAACAGTGATGTTACGCATGCATGGAACCTAACTGCGATATATAAACTAGCACAGCCTCTAACTCGAGGCTGGAGAACGCGAAAAGGTATCTGCTAGTATAAAATTCGTCGTTTAGTAAAAATCTTCAATTTAATTATAAAAAAAACTTAATTGATACAATGCCAGGCTTGCCTGCCTAGTAAACATTTTCACCTTAATTAAAAAAACTTAATTATTGGCCAATCAATCTTCAAAGACCTGTCAAACATTATAAAACGCCATGAATATTACCAAAATTCTTCGCAAAACATCTTAAGATCATCGAGAGGCCCTACCTGTAAAAGAAAAGTGGTTCCAGATTGAGACAAGTGCAATCTAGGCTGAGGTGAATGGGACACTTGACACTAGTAAACACTCCACCCTTGGATAAAACTGTGTATCAGTTTTCGAAACATCTAATGTTTTTAGTAAACACTCTACCCACCCATCATGAGGGAATGTGCACAATAAAAATTGGACGTTCCAAATTCAAAACCTAACACACAGTTTTATTCCGAATTAACTTTGAACGTTTCGAATTCAAAACCTAACCCACAATTTTATCTGGGAAAAATAAATAAGCATATATTATTATCTCTTTGAAATCAACCACATAGAGCTGTAGGATCAACGCAAGCATACCTGTGATCAATGGTAACGTTTCTTCAATGTTATTCAGAACGGTTGCTGTAATAGAAGGTCCAGCAACTAGGGATGGTACTATTGTCGCTACTTCAATCCCGTGGTCAGATCCAAATTGAAGAGCTGCTTGCTCTGCTAATGTCTTGGCCATATAATACGTCTGAACATCAAATACCCCATTTGTCTTCACTTCCATTAATAATAAACATATTGCTTCGAATTCAACATTAGCTGCATATTTACAGAGAAAGGAGGCTTTTCACGCCTGATGAGATTGACCACGTCCAGCAGGATTCGTCATCGCAGGCCCTGAATTCGCCATTGTCATTCAGTGGAAAATCTGCAGATACCGAGGAAGTGCATATAACACGCCTAACGGATTTTGCCTTCGCGCAAGCCCCCATGATATCAAGTGTCCCATTAACCTCAGCACTCGATTGCATTGAGTTAAACGAAAATCACTAATCCTTGCATTCAGTTAAACGAGAACAATGGAGATGCAGTGGTAGCCGTCATCTTCCATTCGGTCTACATGCATCCATATAAAATGAAACGCGTAGACAGTGGCCGCCATCTTCCATTCGGCGTACATGCATTCATATAAAATGAAACGCGCGGACAGTGGAAAGTCAGAAAATGAAACCCACAGCTAGAAAATGAAACGCAACGATAGCTAACGAAAATCAGAAAATGAAATTCGTGGTGGTGATCCCAAAGGTTAATCATTTAAAAGTGGCTATCATATAGTGTTACAGTAATTTTTTAAGATGATTAGGTAAATGTTAAAAAGTAAAAAGGTTAACAGATGCATTCAAAAATACAAGGAAGTTATGAAGAGTAAATCACATTCATTGATTTGGGAAGACGACCAAAAATATGCCAGCATCTTCAATTGCTAACCATTAGATTAGAATTTTAGATTAAAAGGTGATTAATTGTGCCCATTGCCAATAAGTGTATGCCTTTCGGCGTAATTACCTAGTTGATTTCTATTTTGAGCACACCACTTATGTTTCAATTAATTCAATGAACGATATTGGATGTTATCGAAGTGAAGATTGTTTCATTTAGTTACCATTTGTTTCCACATAGAATTACCTGGGAATGCTAAAATAAAACCTGATTCGACTGTCCGCACATGGATTACATAACCATTCAATTTATAGGAAGATATCTCTATCGTAACACTAAGATTATTTTTATAAAAGACCAGAATGTTATATCACCATTCCACAACCTTCCATGCATAATCAAATTCAAAATGGAAGTAAAATGGCCAAATAATAATAGAGATGGAGGATAATTATTCAACATGAATCGAATATTCCTGTACATAATACATGTAAAATTTCAATAGAAATTATTACTTGAAGAAATTTAAATTGGACAATTGACATCTTAAGAGTTCTTTTAACATTCATTGCAAAATACAGATAGTCCATTCGTCTATAGAAGGTAATTTATACATAAAATAACCAAATAGTAAATCATAATTCAACAAGCATTCATGCTTATTCAATATACAATCTAGTCCTTAGTTAAGAAACAAATACTTTTACAAATCAAGTACCATAACCTGAAATTGATGAGATGAAGGAGTGATCTTCAATCGGATTCTTCCGTGTGTCCTCTTCTTCATTTTCCAATCCAATAACTTCATTGGTAACTCTCAACCAATGCTAGGGGTACCCTTCTTCCCCCTTAGCCCCCCGAGCCGCAAATGGGTTGCACACATAAAAACTCAGATCCAAACTAGCTCAAGCTTTCCCTCACAAGGAGAGGATTCCACCTATTGGAAAAGGTTGAATCCTAACTCACACAAGTAAACTTGGTCAATAAAAATTTCACCAACATTTCATTCATCCAACAAAAGCACAATTTCTCTCTTCCTCGCCATTCCTTTTATAAGAAAATTTACCTTGACACTTGTTATCTCATGCAAAATTAACTAATTTTTAAAAATTGAATTAAAGATTATTCACCCACAACACATGTCACACTCTCCTCAAGTTGCACATGTTAAATCCCTCTTTAATTTAAATAATTAAGCATTTTCCCTCACACCCACAATTAGTTCCTATATTTCCTCCTAGATGTCTCTTAGTTCCCCAATTCCTCTTTTATTGTGCCCTCTAACTAAATTTATGTTTGAGTTTGATTAGGACTCTTCTCTCAGTTAGGATTTAGAGGTATATTGACTTAGGATACTAAATCAATGTTGACATCCTATTCTCTCATGAATTTATTTTATTTTAATTAATAATTTCTTTATATTATTTCCACGCACACATTGTGCACATGCCCAAATATTGATTATTATTCTCTCTTTACTAGAGTTTATTAAGTTTAACTTTCCTTAACCCAATTTATAAGTTTTATTTAATCAAAACATCTAGACCAATGATGATTTTAGGGGCTAAATCTAGCTCATGGGCTAATTTTCCATGGTTTTTCCCAAAATAAGATTCGTTTTTCTAAAAATGATTCACCCAAATTCTATAGGATAAAATTATTTTATCTTAAAAATCAACAAAATTTTATACAAACTATATAAAATCCTTAGAAATTTGAATATTCTTACAAAAATATCGCCAAACATTTTATACTTTGCATGTGAAGGATTAGTAAGATTCGCCAAGGTTTCTACATTTTAAAATAAATTTTCATGCTTAAAATCATCCCTGAGATTCTAGACTTAGACTTTAGGTTACGTTTTCTAGTTTATAATTTAATAATAAAATGTATGTTCTTTTCTAACCAAGTATAAGCATTCACCTAGCTATATTGTCAAAGACATTTTGTTTCACCTTTGTATCTTTTGTCGAATTTTGAATACTCAATAATGATGTAGCTTCTTTTAACTTTCTTGACTTTATTAGACAGAGTAAAAGTTGAGCTTGTACTGCTACTGATTCATCTTTGAAAAAAGTATTATACACATTCTTAACACAATATTTTATATAATACTTATCTTCTTTCTTCCCAAATTTGTCAGTATCAACATTTTCTAATATTTCATCATCAATGTTGATAAATTCTCCTGTATATTTCAATTTAAAGTTTATATTAAAAAACAAAACCCCGAACATAAATTCACTAAGCTATACAAGTGTTCATCTTGTATTATCTAAATTTATGTACATACCTATAGGTGATTCGACTTATGATCCAATTTTGGTTTCAACGACTTCATCGACGTTATGAGGGAAATCTGTTTTTGTTTTATGAAAAATATCAAATCCAAATTACAATCAATATTTATATTAAACAATAATTGAAATTTGAATTCTATACTTTTAATCTAGACAATATGTATGCATACCCGGTTGGACTTCTTCTTGTTGAAAATCTCTATTTATTGTTGGATTACTGAGAGGGGGGGTGAATCAATAATAGAGAAAAAAAAAAAATTTAACCATATAATCTAAGTGTTATATCAATGAAGCATTATCATCCAATAACTGCAAAGTAAATAAGCAATGAACAAATGAACAAACACACACATACACAGTACACCAGTGTTTTACATGGAAACCCAAATCGGGAGAAAACCACAGAATGTTTTTTCTTATATGTCTTAAAGAATTACATTCATTGAAAACACCAACTTCCTTTGTTTTCCAGTTGCAACTGTAAGGAGGCTCCAACCCCCTAGTCTCTTAGGCTACAACCTGAGGGAAGATCCAACTTCCCAATTCTCTGGCTACAACCAGAAGGAGGTTACAACCCTCTATGTTCTCCGGCTACAACCGGAAGGTGGATACAACCACATGTCCTTGCCCCGTCCAGCCACCCTGAAGTAGAAGTAGAATGATGGAACCATTGTCACGCTATCACTGTGAGATATACCGCTATAAACCTGTACCAATAAATCTGAACCATGCATCAACTATGCATCAACCTGTACCTCAACCTGTAATCAACCTGTACCATAAACAAGTGCATCAACCATGCACCAACCTGTACCAAACAACCTGTAATCAACATGTACCATAAATAAGTGCATCCAACCATGTACCAAGTATGTACCAATCATGTGTCAACTACTCATCAATATGTACCAACATCATCAACTATACACCTCGTGTATATGCCAACTCAACAACTACTTGTCTCAACCATGTACTTAACATGTACCTCAACCAAAATCCCTCATCAATTTCATCATCCAAATATGATTTGTAGCTTTGTAATAGACCTAGTGTATATGATCACATTCTTCCTTAACTTTAATAACAAGAAACTAGCATTTTCATCAAACTTTTCTTTAGTCTCACATGCCTAGTTTTGGATCAGTCAACAACCCTAACTTGAAGTAATCATAACTTTGTACCTATAATGTATAAAGATATGAAACTGATACACAATGTTCTTCAGTGTGTTTTATGCAATTTCTCCAGGTGTCACTACTTGGAACCTCTCAGAAAAGGAGTTATAGAAAAAATGGCATACCTTATTGAATTCTGGATTATTCTAGAGAGAAACCTTGTAGAGAGTGTGTCGCACGGAATATTTATTGAATTGATCTAAAACTGTTGCAAAGAATATTGCAGAGTGTACCCTAACCAACACATTTTTTTTCATTGAATTGGGATCTGTTATGAAGAAGTTATGGTGTTTTTACCCGAAACACTTGTTTTTGACTAATTTCATGACTAGCCACAAACCCTATTTTCCACAGAGTGTAACTCCAAAAATACAATGACCCACAAGCTGAATTTTTCACCATAGATACTTGGATATGTTTTCTCAATACCATAGTAATTTCATGGTCTGAATCATTATGTAAAAAATGTTATAGTGAAAATGGTGAGATGATCTGTAAATAACATACCTTAGAAAACACCATCAAAAGAATTTATCCTTCCTTGCATTTCGGCCTTCTTTTCTTCCCCTTCCCTCAGAATTTCGGCTTAGATATACTTGGTTACCTCAGAAACCTATAGATATTCAATATGCTCAAGTGTGTTTAAAATAATAGATCCTTGCCTCTTATTTATACTCTCCAAGTAGCTTCCTTAAAAACATCTTCTAGGTCACTTGGCCCCACTTTCCTTATTTTAGGGTTAACCCTTTTCTAATTTATCTATTAAATTTATTATTGAAACAATTTATTTTTTATTCACTTTGAATTATAATACACTCATTACTTCACTTTATTATTTACCTTTTAAAATCTCTTAAACCACTTTGACTACTTTGACCTTTTGGGGTTTCTAGATGACATATGAGGGTCCTCCAACTTCGTAAGGCCATAACTCTCAAACCGTGAGGAGTTATGTGACGTTACACATACCACCAGAAATGAAATCAAATGTACTATCCATATAGAATAGTATTATCTAAAAATATATCATAACTCATAACGTTGTCCATCAAACAAACTTGGGTCCATTACCCAAACCTTTGTGTTGTGGGGCTTTCTTCAAGGGTTGACATCAATGACAACCAACCTTAATCAACATTTACATCATTATCGTTTCTTTCTTCAATATTTTCACGTTTTTTATTTTTTCTCCAATAAATCCCTTTCCGGTGTTCATTATAGCAAGTTTCATCTCGAGTGGGATCACATTTTCTGTTGCACCCACTTCTGTTTCCCATGAGCATAGTTATTTGTAAAAGTTTTTAAAAAATTCAACATTTTATAACACGAAATAAAATTTCAAACCTCAAATATTATAGCTCAAAAACTTTTTCTTTAAAAGAAATAAAAAAACTGGACTGTATAATCATATTATAAATGATTTGGAAAAAAGTGCTCAATAAAAAAATTTGTTTTAAAAGAAATTTTGCATAAAAATTTGATTTAAAAAAAAAGGTTTAAAAAACTTTTGATCTTTGAAAAACATAGTTTTAGAAAAACTTCATTGTGAAAAAAATTATTCAAAACAATATCAATAATATGATAGGAAATGTTTAAAAAAACTTACTCTCAAAAAAATTCCCTTTGATGTAATAAGAAATTTCTTATGAAAGCCTTCTCCTTGAAAATAATGTTCAAGTAAGTCTTCACCTTGAAAAAATGTTCAAAAAAGCCTTCAAGATATAAATTGTTACTCCAATAAAAACTTGAACTTTAAGAAGATAAAAAAAAAAAAAAAATCATTCAAAACATCAACAAATTTGAAAAAGTAGCAAGAACCTTGTTCAAAACAACGAAAAAGATCATCCAAATAGCGAAAACAATGCTCCAAACTTTTTCTTAGGGGCTCCATATATGCAAAAATATGAAATGAGTGAGTGAAGTGTGTTAAAATGGTTCGACCAAAAGCGTATTTATATGATTTTGCGCCAACTGAAACCAAACGACATGTTCATTTTTTTTTCCATTCGACGGAATTCTCTCACCCACCTTTTGGTCCAAGAAACTACTTTTCGGTCGAAAGGTTAGGGATCCGTTTATTTTTAACGGATTCAGTTAAAAAAATGGTTTCGGATAAACAAAATACTTTTCGACCGAAAGGATATTTCGGCAGAAAACCTGCAAATGAGACTATTTGCGGGAAACTGTGAATTCTCTCCTACTTGAACTTTGGAGGTAGCAAACTCCTGGAAATACTCAAAATCTAGTTTCAAAATTAATACCAACATTTTAAAAATTGAATCTACTTTCATTGGATATAATTTGTTTTCATTTTCATTGTTTTTATCCAATTTTATTTAATTTTATAAAAAAAAACGTTGCATAATATTTTCAAGTGACATTATGATTCAGTGAAATGAAAAATTCAATATCTCTAATACACGGCAGAGAATTATGGAAAATTTATATTCAAAATCCTTAAATTGTTCTCTTAAAAAGGGTATTTTTTATATTTTACATTTAAGTAAAAATTAAGATAGATACATGGGAGGGAACATGTGTTTAAAATCTTTAACGTTTTCATATTGGTCAATTTCAAAAAATTCTAGAAATTATAATATTCATACGTTAGATTCAAAACTATAGTCATCAAAAAATAACTCATCTGTGTAGATTATTGGAGTATATTTCATTTGTCAAATATTTTTTTAAATAATGGATACAATTTTAGGGGAAAACATAACTCATTATCATTCCCTTCATTTTTAAGGAACATACAATCAACAATTGCCAAGTTGACATATCAAATCTCAATAAAAAGTTTTTGAAAAATAGTCAATAGAAAACTAACAAAATTCTTCACAAGTTTTGTTTTTACTTTAAAGTGAAATTCTAAATAAAAAAAATACTTTTGTTTACCGGAAGTTCAAGAACTTGTGAAAACATAATTCGTTTTCTCATAAAACAAGAAAAATGGACACCCATCTTCATGATTTTACCCGAAAATGTATAGAATTCAAGATGAGTTAAAAGAAACAAAGAAAGAGATAAAGAAGAAAAAAGATGAGTTTTCAAAGATGCAATCCGTTAATGAGTCACTCATTATGGAGGTTAAGAAATTAAAGCAAGAAAAGAATAGTAAATCAAAGTGGAAAAAGGATGAGTCAAGGGAATATTTCAAAAATAAAGATGAAGAGATATGTAAATTGTGAAACCATAATAAAAAACTATTGGATGAGGTCAAGAGATTTAAAGGAGAAAAGAAGAATTGTCAAAATCAATAAGAAAGAAGGATCTTGGATGAATAATCTACCAAAAGACTTGAAAAGGAAATTTTCAATAAGGTTGAAGAATCCCTAAATACAAATGAGGTAAAATCAAAAATGTAATCTAGAATTGAAGAAGGATTTCAAAATTTGATAAATGGGGTGACATTGCAGCTTCAAAAGGAGAAATAAGACAAGATTCAAGAAGGTGACCAGAAGATACTTGAATAACTTGAGCTCCATATAAAGGATGTACATACCAAATATGATGGTATTATCTGCAAGTCTATAAAAATCAAAGATAAAGCAAGGAAGACGGAGGATTTCATTGTCTCTGAAAATAATATAGAGGAAATGCACATGCAAAATGAAGAAAATTGTCAAAAATGGAACCATATCGACACCCTCATTACCAATGAACCTTTCAAGGAAGACAAGAAGGTTGATCTCATCATTATCAAGGAAGAAGATGGAATGGTCATCAATATTCATGGAACAACACATCACCAAACTACTCTTCAACAAGCTATTATTATAGACCAACAACCACTAGAAATTAAAGAAGCTTCAACAATAATACAGGGAGTAAGAGCATGGCAAGTGAATTCAAGTAAAGACATGGAAAGGAAAGGCATGGCATGGTAAGGAATGGCATGACAAGGCAAGGAATGTCATGACAAGGCATGGCATGGCATGACACGTGAAGGCAGGGGAAGGCATAGAAGGGCAAGGCATGGCAAGGCAAGACATGGAAAGGCAAGGCAAAGCGTGGCATGGGATGGCATGGAAAGACATCGCATGAAAAGGTGATACAAGGCATGGGATGACAAGGCAAGGCATGGCATGTAATTTCATAGAAAGGCATGGCATAGCATGGCACAGTAAGGCATGACATGGAACGTGAAGGCAAGGAAAGGCATGGCAAGGAAAGGCAAGGCATGAAATGGCATGGAAAGGCAAGGCATGACATGGCATGGAATGACAAGTAAAGGAAAGGAAATGCATGGCATGGAATGGAACATGAAGGCAAGGCAAGGCATGGAAAGGAAAAGCATGGCATGGAAAGACAAGGCATGACAAGGAAATGCATGTCAAGGAAAAGAAAGGCATTACATGTCATGGCAAGGAAATAGAATGCACGGGATGGAAAGACAAGGCATGGAATGTCATGGCATGGAACGTGAAGGCAAGGAAGGGCATGGAAAGGAAAGGCATGGAATGGAAAGGAAAGGAAATCCAAGGCATGGCTTG
>ML795683.1:429880-454878 GCA_009831015.1 Picea engelmannii | reverse complement strand
AAAAACAAATAATTTCCTAAAGTCATGGTTCCAATTTCCAAATTTGGCAGTGATTTTTTTTTTGGGGGGATATAAACCAACAATTGATGGCGAAAAAATGAATCTCTGAAAATCAGGGTTTGTGAAATTTATTGGCCGCAAAAGAAATTTCGAAGATCTAGATTGTGATTTATTTGGAAGTACATGAAGCATAGATGTTGCCACTCCAGATGGCGTTAAAAAAATGTTCATAAGTAATATTTAAACACCTACAGGGATGGGGGAGGGATCATCTCCAACAGGGACGGTGGAGGGATCATCGCCGGATAGTATAAGACCTCTTTCCGGTTCGGCAAAGCCATCGTGGAGGTTACAGGGTCGGCAGAGCCATTGGTTTTGGGGGTTGACTTTATGGGTAGGACCAAAGGGACGGTTTTAGATGACCAGGGTTAGAATAGGGTGAGAATAGCTACGGTAATAAACAATTAAACACATTCACATTTAAAACAAAAATTTTAAACATACATTTTAAACACATTCACATTTAAAACAAAAATTTTAAACATACAGGAAACTTACCTATCCCCAGCACTCACGACCTCTCCACGACCCCTGCGACCTTCGCCTCACGTCCGCTGTGCTCATGACCTCCCGACGACCTCCACCTCACGTCCGTGCGCTCATCAACCTCACGACAATGATTACACAGAGCTCTCACAGAGGCGAATATGCCAACAAATTTGCGCTCGCGACCACGAATACACAGGATCTCACAGAGGTGAATATGCCAACAAATTTTTGTAAACATTTCAAATTCAATGTGTGGCTAATATATAAACCATCTTTCGGCCAAAAGATAGTTCGGTCGAACTATTTTTCGGCTGAACAATGTTTCGCCCGAACTATCTTTCGGCCGAAAACTTATTGCCGGAAATAAAATATCCGGCCGACCAAATTTCTACACGCAAATCGAGGGGGTGGTTATTTCACCGTTCGATTTGACATTTATTTTTTCAACCAAAAAATAGTTCGGCCGAAAAAAGGTTTTTTGAAATTTTGGAGACCTGATTGTCACGAAAGTGTAACCCACCTTCGTGATTCCACCCCTGGGTAAATTCATGTGCTCCCCCTTTTCCACTGGGCATCCAGATTCTTTTCATTCATCCCTCTTCAAATTCTCCCCTGCTTCTCTCACTCATCCACCGCCCTTATTGTCTCTCTCGCCCCCAGAAGATTCAACAGACTCATTCTGAGCCTTGGTTTCTACACTCCCTCTTTTTCATCTCCTCACTCGACCTATCGCCTTTGAATTCTATCGTTTCCCCGCTGAAGGACTGTGACTGCTTCCCTCTTTTATTTCTGCTCATCCTTGTTAGAATATAGAAGACTGTGTGCTCGTTTTACCATTGAAAATACCCTTGTCACCCAACCATAGGCTGAAGCCACCCTCCGAGCACCTTAACCTTGACTAAGAATTACTCCAGAAGCAAACCCTAGGCTAGATAGCCAAACAAGGTGTAGCACATCTTCCTCCAAGGATAGTGCACCAACAATAGATGATCAGATAGTCCAAACCCTAGCCAAGAGATAGTCCAAGCCAACATTGAAACTGGTTGTTGTAGTAGTTGCACCTGCAGCTCTCCTTCACACGTGCGCACCAAACTGGGAACTGCAGTGCGCACTAGTTGCTCTCTGCAATTCTGAGTTTGTGACAAATGAGAACTGGCGCCCTGTATTTATAGTAATCTGGAAAACTTTACTGGGGTAGACTTCTCCTTCTGGGTTCCTATCTGTTCAGTTTATTATTATTATTATTGGCCGACTTCTTCTCTTGGAGGCTAATAACCCAATATAAATGATCTTCTTGAGCCAACAAGACTTCTAGGGTTATTAGCCAACTCATTAGGGTTTTCTCTTGCTTTCCAGAGTCTTCTATTCTCATCAAGTTTACATGTGGAGGTAAATACCTCCCGCAACTACCATAATATTAACACTCCCTCCTAGCTAGGGAGGTATTACAGGTAATGGTCTTGAGCAAAAAAGCATACCATTTACCCGATAGCATCAACATAGTCATTTTAGACTATATCATGAATAGATCATGAGCATCACCATCACCATTAGTTGCATCATCTCTCGAAACCATACTTCATCTGAGTAATCAGACATGATGTTGGATAAGTCACTCACACCATAGAGTGATAAATGATCCATTCTTGTAATCTAAAAGAGTAAATGCTCTGAACCTCTGGAAAATCTTTGTTCATCATTCGTCTGGATGATGATTATCTCCAATAAACTACTGATAGTCTTCAAGGCAATTAGAATAAAAATAGAACACAACTGTGTCTATCCATAGTAGTACATAACTACAATCTAGTGGTACACTACCACACCAAGTAACACACAAGTACTTGATCAACAACGTATAGTCACGAACAGTGGAACATATCCACCACAATAGTCTTCATCTATTGTCATACAGTCTTCATAACAAACATTTGATAGCAACCTGCATAGAAACAATGTTATGACATAAACTGAATGATATGGGCCAATCTTTCACTCACATTTGTGAGCTCTAAAATAATATCTGCCCTCATAGTAGAACAATGAGATATCTAGACTATTTGTCTCAAGCAAGGAAGAATAATTGTCTTGTCTTCTGAACTCGGACCATTCCCCACCTGGGGCCATTCTTCCTACACTAATTAAAGTGCACCCTAGAGAGAATGTATAACCCTAAGGAATGCTGAGCCTGGACCATTCCCCACCCTGGGCCATTCCTCCTACACTAATCTAGATGCGACCTAGAGAGAATGTATAAACCCTAAGGAATGTCTGTCTAGACTATTTCCTCTGTTAACCACAAGAGGAAAATACTGTCCTACATCAACCTCAAAATCAAACCATTCCTCATGTTAACCACAATTAGAAATCGTTGTCCAGTGAGGTGGACCATTCTTCTTGAGTAACCCTCAAGAAGAGAGACTACCCTAGACCACCCCCCATGTTAACCACAATGGGAATTCGTTGTCTATGATACATCAACAATCAAGATAGTTCCTATGTTAACCACAATGGGAAGTGACTGTCCATTAGATATTTCAATCCACTTTCCAAACAGGAAAGCATCTGTCCAAGATGGACTATTTTTCAATCTTGAAAAATGAATGTCTTTGATAGTGTTTTTAGTGCTCCCTCCTAACCTGGAGAGTCATTTCATCCTCTTTCAATAAGAAGGAAATTGTTTCCACGAGCTCCATCTTGAGTACGCAAACTCTTTCATCTTGGATAGAATCTTTACCAAAATGTCTGCTTATCTGCTCATCTGTGGAGTTATGTATTGAAGAACCATTTTCTCCTTTCTGGACTTCATCATGGATAATGTAATGCTTGATTTCAAATGTACTTTAGTCTGGAACACTGTGAAGGCTTCATGTAGATCTGAACAATAGATTATATCATTGTTGGAAAAATGGAACATATCCATGTGGCACTTCTTCTGTCATCATGAGATCTAATCTAATGAGTAATCGTCTTGATGTTATAGGGAATCTTCACCATGCTTCTGCTATGCACTAGAGGTTCTTCCACCAAGTTATCTTCTTCTATCTGCATACAAGGGTGTCTTTCTAGTATGCCTCAAAGTCTTGAGATTTCTCTTCATACTCTCTTTATTCAATTTCTCTAGAGAACATTCTTTGTATTCATTTGATGTAGAACTCCTAACTCATGGATGTTGCAGGTGTTATAATGACTCATGTAGTGATATGTTTGGTGTATTGGAACAAGTAATCATCATAGTCTTCTCCCTCCATCTGGGAGAACCTCTAGTTCTAGGTCTCGCAATGCTTTCATTCATAAGTCTTCCATACACTTGTTCTTTATCACGACTTTCAGTTCTTCAGCTTGATTGCTTTTAGTGAGTTCATAATAGGCAGGTAATCTTGTGATTCTTGATACAATGACTAGTTGTTCTGATTTCTCTTTCTTTCTTGGAACCTTCATGTTTTTCTTTAGCTCTTGGATCCATGGAGTTTCTTATAGATTCCATGCCCTAGAGATTCCACTTCTTCCTTTCATCATAGGATCACAGATCTGGATGGATAACCAGGGATACTTTAAGACTTCTCTTCGAGGAAGACTTCTTGAACTGAACACATACTGTCTTTCATGGTTACTACCATGGATATATACTTCATCATCTTCAATGGATCATGGGATTAGTTCCCTCCTAACCCTTGATTCATGTAAGAGTGCATATAATCGGCTCCCTCCGTCTAATGGAGTCCACACTTCGATCTGCATCCTTATTGTCTTATGCAATATATAATTTTCTCTCTTGTCTAACAGAGTCCATGCTTCTGTCTTATTGTCTTCTACAAAACGTCATAAGTCTTTTTCCAATTTCCTCTCGATTGCTGACTTCTTTCTGTCTTTGCTTCTTCTAGGTCTCTTCATGATTGACTCGGCTTATCTTGCAATAGCTTCCACATGATTTGTATTCATCCTTTCATGTGTATTTATCTAATGATATCCATTCTTATCTTTTTGTTCTTCCATAGGTATAGTTCTTCTTGAAACATATTATCTTCCAAGAGATAGATATACAAGATATGTACAGAGACGATGCAAACAAGATATGTACAAGAAATAAGAAGAGTGTTGTTACCTTTTAGAAGAAGAAGTCTCTTCCATCCTGCTTAGTCTTCTTTGTAGGTTCCTTTTCTTTGTCAATTGATGCTTCGTGTTTCTCCTTCCTTTTCTTTAGCTTGGGAAAATGATTCTTGTAGTGACCATACTTTCAATAGTTGAAGCATTGTACTTCTGAAATGTCTTTCTCTTGATTTGGCTTCTTCCTTGAGACAAGCTTCCTTTTGTTCCTTAAGTTCTTGAATCTTGCTGTGAAGGCTTGATCATCGTACTTCTTTTGGGGTTTCTCTTTTGCATTGATCCTTGATTCTTCTTGAGCATAACAAGTCCAAAGTTCTTCAAATCTCGGATACTCCTTCTTTGTGTTCATGCTTGTGGCAAATGCATCCCACGTCTTGGGAAGACCATTGAGTACTATGCTTAACAATTCCTTCTCTGAAGTGATCTCTTCAATAGCTTGTAGTTGATCTCTTAACTAAGAGATCCTCACAAAATATGATGTTATCTTGTCATCATCATTCATATTCATGTCATGGAGCTCATTCTTCAGACTCATAACTTGTCCAATGTTTCTGACTGAGAAGAGATTTTTTAGGGCATCGTACATCTTCTTCAATGAGTCAAGATGGGAGATGTAGGGTATCAAGTGGTGTTTTATAGAATCAACTATGATACTCATGGCACTGATGTCAACATCTTTGAACTTCTCCATAGCTGCAACATTCTGCGGTTCCTTCTCTTTTCCTTCTTCAAACTCTTGTTTCACGATATCCAACACTTTATTCTTGGCAAGGATGAGGTCAATCCTTTTCTTCCACACTCTGAAGTTAGAGGTTCCATCTAACTTTTTCTCAGACTTCATAGAGTTAGTCATGGCTGCTTGACTTGGTCAACCCTAGATTTGATTGGAATTTCAAACTTCACGTCTTGGCTTGCTGAGAGTATCAGGAGATGCGCTAGGATAGAGCACACTGATCTATCCAGAGATTAGGTCAATCCATTCACTTAAGGTGCCTCAACAAGAGGTTTTAGGGTTTCTGCAACTGCTCTTGCTAGTAACCCTAGCAGTAGTGTCTTGGAAGATGCTTCTGCTAGTAACCCTAGTGACAGTTCCTCAACAAGCTCAATATCCTAGTGGCTATGTTTCCTTCCAGTGTTTAGACTGAATGAAGGAGGTGTGGGCCCATAACCTGTTAGAATATAGAAGATTGTGTGCTCATTTTACCATTGACAATACCCTTGTCACCCAACCATAAGCCGAAGCCACCCTCCGAGCACCTTAACCTTGACTGAGAATTACTTCGGAAGAAAACCCTAGGCTAGATAGCCAAACAAGGTGTAGTGCATCTTCCTCCAAGGATAGCACACCAACAATAGTTGATCAGATATTCCAAACCCTAGCCAAGAGATAGTCCAAGCATACACTGAAACTGGTTGTTTTAGCAACTGCACCTGCAGCTCTCCTCCACACGTGCGCACCAAACTGGGAACTGCAGTGTGCACCAGTTGCTCTCTGCAATTCTAAGATTGTGAAAAATGAGAATTGACACCCTATATTTATAGTAATCTGACATACTTTACTGGGGCCGAATTCTGCTTCTGGGTTCCTGTCTGTTCAGTATATTATTATTATTTCTAGCAGACTTCTTCTCTTGGAGGCTAATAACCTAATATAAATTATCTTCTTGAGATGACAAGACTTTTAGGGTTATTATCCAACTCATTAGGGTTTTCTCTTGATTTCCGGAGTCTTCTATTATCATCATGTTTACACATGGAGGTAAATACTGCCCGCAACTACCATAATATTAATGAGCTCGTTGGTTCTAACCCGTCTCCTACTAAAAGCCTGAGGTAATTGTAGGTTCGAATTTTCTTCAGTATACGCAGCGATGCATAAAGGTAAAGGAGTCTCAACGGACTCAAATCATTGAGTCGAGAACCTAATTGAAGAGGAGTGCAACGATGACAACAGGAATAGACTCCAAATTGGAGAAATTGGAACCAATAGGGCCTTTGAACTCGAAATTTTTTCCCATCATAGACATATTATGGAGAAGCTTCAGGACGAGAGCTATGATTCAGGGCTTCATGGTTGGGGTGAACTCTCAACTACAACAATTGTCTCTCATATTGGCCCCTTCCCACCAAAGTGTCTCAATTTCAAGAGAAAAATGAGCCACCATAGTATTGTTTACCACCCACCACCAGTTTAGTGTTTCATGGCCAATATTGCCATGGCTACTTTACAAGCCAATGACCAACACCTTTCTATCAGTTCTTGCGAGAGCCTCTCAATTTCTAGTGAAAATCAAACCACCACAACATTGTTTCACGCCTACTATAATTTCAAGTTTTCATGGCCATGGCCATGACAAGATCATGAGAAAATGGAAAATAAATCTTCATTCACATTTTGTTGTTGTTGTTTTATTATATTTTATTTTTATTTGTTTTATTTTTGTGTTTTATATGCTTTTATTGTATTTATGAATATACATACATACACATAAATACACACACACACATAGAGATAAGTATGTTCTAGTTATAAGTGTATATAATGTAAGTATATGTTTTTGGTTGTCATGCATTGACCTTAGGCTACTTGGTGAAATGTGAGCTAGGATTAAGTTGCAATTCAACACAATGTAAATAATTATACTATACATCTTATCATTGTGTGTGGTGTCACAAATTATAGTTGGCACATCCATTGACATTGCAAAAATGAATTCCACATGAAAAACCCTAATCATGAACATGATAAAGCAAGTTAAAATGACCACACTACTAAATTAACTCAATTACATATAAGACATGAGAAATAATAGTAATTTATATTCACATAGTCATTATGTAGTCGTAAATGTTTATTCTTGATCTATAATAGTATTTTAGGTTGGTCATTTATAGCTATGTCACTTAGAATTAAAAAATGTCGGGACTAACTCTTTTGGTCGTGTAGTCACAAATTTGTCATTTTGTACTAGTGTTTCTCCTAAAAGTCCTAGAAGCTAATTCAAGGTGAAGGATTCAATGTCTTTAATACCAATATGATCTATAAATTAGGGACTTATAGTCCACTCATTTCACCAACATGAATGCTTGAGGAATTTAAATAAATTGAGTTTGATTCTCTACAATTCAAGATGCATTCAAGCTTCTCTATTGTTAATTATTAGTAGGAAAAATGAATGACTCTATTAAAAGTATGTATGTGCAACTCTCATTACTTTACTTATATTGTTGAGACGAGGCCTCAACCGAAGATGTAAATAAAACTCAACTTCTAATCATCAATAAACATAGAATAATGGGTGTGCTTTCAGATAATTTGGTTCACTACTTGGTTTACTTGCTTGTGGTGGCTAGATCAATTCCATCAATGGGAAGCAAGTATAATCTATTTCCAAGCCAATTACAACACCTAATCTGTGTATTGAGTCCAATCATGGAACTTTGTTCTAGTTCAACCATAACTCTGCCATTATACATTAAAGCAATTATATATTTAAAACATATTCAAGTACATGCTAGTCCCAAATGCCAATTATAATTTCAAATGGGTGGTCATATATATATATGCATTCTTAGAGCACTCAACCATCATTGTTTTCCCTTGCTATCACACACACACACACACACACACACACACACACACACACACACACACACATGAGGTTATGATAGCAAGGGAAACAATGATGGTTGAGTGATCTAAGAATGTGTTGCACTAAATAAAGAGATATTTATAGGTGTTAACGTGAACACTCATGGTTTGAGCATTCAACCAAGTATTTCATATAATCAATCAATAAAAGGGAATTGTGTTGTAGCTTTCCAAGCATGGATTAAGGGTGCATGGGTGTATTGTATGGTTACTTAGGAAATAAATTAAACTAGTTACAATGCAACCACCAAATTAGTTGTATACCATGGTGTACACAATAGATTTCACACCAATGACTTAGCAAACCAACCAATGACTCAATAATATGACAATGGTTCTCTTATGTAAACCAACAATTTAATTGAAGGAAAATCCATTAAAATTGATCTAAAGGTATGACATCACACACAATTGGGGGACAAATTAGATCCAACCTTTTTTATTGTAATTGCAAATATGAAGCATTGGGAATTCTACTCATGAAAGAAATGAAAGGAAAAAATGAACAAAGGGAGTCGATTGGCATATAGATTTAAGTAAACTAATACAAATTTCCAATCGAATGGTTTGCAAGGCAGTGGGTATGCATACAATTTCCCATTAGAAATACAACATCCAAGGAAAGAGAAAAATGTTGATTTCTAACAAACATACTCAATAACTAGTTCTAGATATAGAAATGATGGCCAATACTTCTCAATCTCCCACCATCGATTTCATCTAGCTCTTAGATGAGTGGCATGAGATAACCAACAACCATGGTCTTCACAATGGTTTGAGGAAATGGTTATGGAAAATATTTTGGTTTGTTAATTAAATAGAGAATACATAGGGATGTGGCAAGATAGGACAATTAACCAACAAATGTAAAACACACAACAATTAACACACCATAACAATTAAGATTTTACCTTTAAAACCCAAATGGGAAAACCGAAATTTGAATGTCTTCACTTAGTTTCTATTCTTGACAAATGTAGATTTATAATGCAGTGTGATGGCACATTGGGCCATATAGAAATTTATATAACAAATATTTTATGCATCCTTTTCTACCCCGCTAAGCCCATTTTGAATTGATTTGCTAGAGTATATAGGAAACATTGGCCTTTGTTGGGACACTACAAGGCCAAGTGTCCTCATTGCTTCATTTCCATTCTCTAATGCGTTTCTATCCCATTTCATTCTTGGTTGGAAACATTCCACTTCAAATTTCCTTTCATTCTTGTCTTGTTTTGTTTTGGTTCTTGCATTGTCATTGTTTGAACTCTCAATTTTGTCAATTCCTTGTAAAAACTGAGTATTGCTAACCATTCATCATTTGTTTTGGACCCAAATGGGAAAAACAACATTTGAATGTATCTGCTTAGTCTTTATTCTTGACAAGTGTAGATTTACAATGCAATGTGATGTCTCTTTGGGTCATATAGCAATTTAAATAAAAATAATAATAATAATAATTGCATCCTATCCTACTCTACTAAGCCCATTTTGAATTGATTTGATAGATTATATAGGCAGCATTAGGATTTGTTAGGTAGCTATTATCTAGGTGGATATTAATGGCCACCCACCTATTCCAACTAACTCAAAACAATCCTCTAGCAATTTACTAGTTTTAGCGTTTTTACGGTTCCTAAACTTCTAGGGCCATTTTGAGGCCCGAAATGAAGTTTTTCCGGGATCAAGCACCTTAATCTTAACTAAAGGCTCTAATTGAGCCCCCAAAATGAATCTTCTCGATGATACATTTCCAACAAGCTATTGTGCGCCCCAAACGAAGATCGTATGCCAAAGTTACGCCCCCGATAAGTTGATACACCAAACTACCCAAAATGGGGTCCACAAAACTATTGGTTTTTCATCTTTTGTGGTTAGGGTTTTGGATTTACTTTATGATAAAAATGTCTTTGGAGCCTCGTTATAAAATCGTCTTCTTGCAAATGCGAGTAGCCATCACATCTCTTCTCAGAGGATAAGTTGTCACCATTCTAGTGAGTCTTTTACTCTGTATTTCTACAGTTTTGTACATTTTTATCATTAATAAAAATTGTGTTTATTGTATCTTTGTATTTATGGTTTCATCTTTGATATATATGTTTGTTATATTATTGGATATCTGAGATATCTCTGTACATTTCTTGATTATATCTTCGCTCTCATTTCGTGCCAAAAATAATCTGGATCACGTTAGAAGGTCAAGTTTCCTCATTACTTGATTTCCCATTCTCTAACCCCCTATTCTCCCATTTCATCCTTTGCTAGCAACATTCCACTTCAAAGTTCCTTTCGTTCTTGTGTTTTGGTGCTTGCATTATCATTGTTTAAAATCTCAATTTTGTGAATTGCGTGTAAGAACCGATTATTATCAATCATTCATTATTTGTTTTGGATACATTTTAGATCATTTATCCCTAGAGAAAGAATTTTATTTTGTTAGTATGTGTGCTTCTCTATTATGGTCTATTATTTTGAATTTCACTTTGTATTGAATATTTATGTGTTGTAGTTTTTTCTCCATTAGTTGTAGGTTGTTCTCAAGGCTTAACACTCTTAATGAGATATATGTTATCATTATCTCTTATTTATTGATAAATGTTGGGTGGAGTGAGTTGGTCTCCACTTAGATCTACATTTTTTATTTGAAAAAACTTTTAAAAATAATATTTAATATATTATTAATGGTTTAAATGATCTCAACTTTAATTTCATTTATATAAGATAATATTTTTAGAAATTAAAAAAACAAATAAATATAAATAATATTAATATCATAACTATTAAATTCACAAATATTATAATCCAATTAAATTCATAAATATTATAATATAAATGTAAAGCCTAACATATCCACACACATACATATCCAAATTCCTCAAATAATGTATTATTTCATAACTTACTTTCTTTCTTTAATTCTATGTTACTTCATAACTTACTTTCTTTCTTTAATTCTATGTTACTTCATAACTTGCTTTATTTATTTCTTTACTGAATACAAATGTGAAATAATAGCTTTAAACCTATCAAACTTAATCATCTAAAAGACAAACTTCTCAATCCTCCAAACTATTTAAAAATATCACTAACTTAAAATTATAATCTATAATTAAAATAATATATGTAAGTGGACATTGATTATAATAATGTATGCAAGTGGGAATTGATGTGTCACTAGATCTGATGACATGTGAAACAAATGATGTAGGATTAACATTGAACTAATTGCCATGAAAAATGTCCAACACTACTAAACCAACTCAAATTTGAAGTAAAATTGGTACAAACAAAAAAAATTGCATTAATGAATGGAGCACCTTGTGGTTTCCCACAACTTATAATCAACTATTCTAAAATTATAAAAAATATCTATAAGTACAAATTTGCAAAATTTAAAACCTTATTTAAAATAATGAAACTGTAATGAATAAAAAATTTTAAACCTAAAATCAGAGAAGTATAATTGAACAAAAATAGTTAACTCATTAGTTGATATTGGGTTCATCCAAAATAAAAATATTATATCAAATTCATGGGAAGGAGAACTCTAAAATCCAAAATTGAAGCTCTAAACTTTTTTTCCACAATAGGCTTCATTTCACTACTTATGATGGAGATGATGAAACTTAATTCATCACCAATAACCATTCATTTAAAGCTAAATTCATGTCCTCGTGATCTTATCATCATTTTGATTCCCTAGAGCATGGTACTTTGGGTTTACCAATAAACCTAAAATGTGATGGCCAACTACAATATGGAGCAATATCGAGATATCTAAAGGTTGATAAGCAATTGCTCGAACTCTACCTCTTTTAACACACCCTTAGCTACTCAATTTTATATTATTTTCACATGAGGTAGCTTTGCAGAATTGATTCGCTTAAGTTGACTTTAAGACTTAAACCTTCTAGAAACATTTCCAATTCTGAGGAAGTAAATGATATATAACTATCTATTGCATCATGCCAACTTTAATGCAATGAAATACCATCATTGACTTGTAAATTATATTTCAAAGTAAGCACATGAGATGACTTCACTCCACCCAAAATAAAATATCTAATCTCCTATTTAATAATCTTAAATTTATTTATAATAATTAAATTATAAATGGAATAAAATTAATATTTTATATATTATGGAGGAACTATCATGCAAAATTAGAATTGATAACTTTGAGACAGTATCTGGTCATAAGGATTCGCGGAAAAAAACGTGGCCATAAGGATTAAGGAAGTCCAACAGCAGCAGCTTAGCTTTGTGAAAAATATATTTTTTAATATGAAATCAAATTCATTCAGTTTTGCCCATAGCGAGCGGCAGCAGGTTAACACGTTGTGAAAGATATATTTTTGAATATGAAGTCAAATTTATTCAGTTTTTCCCATAAGGAGCAGGTTAACTATATTTAACGAACAAACTACCAGTGACAGAAAATTTGCCGATCGAAATGGGAGTTGGAATTAATGACCTATTAATATTAACACAGTCTATGTTACATTTTTTAACTAACTTTTATAATCAACTTTCTGGGTGAATCATTTAAGCCACAATGTAGTTGTTAAAAAGTTCTTATTTTTTTTTGTTAGTTTTATGTGATATTATCTATTGAATTTTATTCAATATTTCTTCATTATTTTTCTGTTATATTATCCCTTAATTTTACTCAACATTTTTATATTGATTGAGTGTAAAAATTTAAGTGATTAAGTTTATATAATTTAAAAGAAACTTAGAAATACAGAAATTGTATGTAACAATGAACTTATAAAATATGGAAATGGTTTTATAAAAAAAATGCAATCTAATCTTAAAAGAAAGAAGCAAGCCAAAATTGAACAGTGCAGAACCTCATAGGGAAGATATCTGGAAGGAGAATGATAACCAAAAAAAAAATGGAAAACGTAGCGCCCGAGAAAACGAGTATTGGAACCTGAGCAATGCGTGGCTTGCACGGAAACTCACTATTCCAAAAAGTGTGATAATGTCATGGCTGATGCTCTACCTGTCCAACAACAAGCAACATATAGGATATTCTGTGATTATGAATCAGTCCCACTAGAGAGTATACGTAGCTCATGGTAAGCAAATTGATAGGAAACTTCAGAGATACGCAGAGATTCAATATAATCTCTTTGCCATATTATATAGGATTAATCTAAAAGTTTTATTTTTAATTTTTGGTGATTTTTTTTTTTTGATTTTGTTAGAAATTTGATGAAGATTGGTTGGATGTATAGATTTGAGTGATTAAGTTTGTATAATCAAAATATTCTCGAGTTTTAAGTAAGCTAAATCCATTTTCATATTTAAAAATACAATTTAAACAACAAAAAATAAAGATTTTCTCTAAATTTACATCTTACAATTTAAAAAAAAAAACTTTAAACCAAAACCTATTATATATGTTATTATAATTTCTATTTAATTCTAAAAAATATAATCTCTTTACCATATCATATATAATACCTATTATATATGTTATTATAATTTCTATTTAATTCTAAAAAATATAATCTCTTTACCATATTATATATAATATTATAATTTCTAATTAATTTAAAAAATGATGTTATTTTGATGCTCATGTGAATTTTAAAGTTAAATTGATATAAATAGTGTTTGGATTTGGTTGATTAAAAAATATATATAATTTGAATAAAGGTAATTTTAGTAGTAATCATAAAAGATATTGGTTTTTTGAATATTATTTAGATTGATAAAATTTGAATGTAAAAACTTTGATTGATTAAAAATTTGTCATTCCTCTCTGTAAAAAAATTCTTATATCCAGGAAAATAGGTCAACAACCAAATCCAAAAAAGCTAAAAAAAAATAAAAAATGAAAATCTACCTAATCAGATATAACTCACTAATTATTACAATATTAAAATTTTTATTTAAACAAAATAATATTAATAAATTTATCTAAACAAGATAATATTAATAACTTTATTTATTTTAAACTTTATTTTCTATTTAGTAAAAATAATTTCAATGTATGCTGTCGTTTGAGTAGTGAGTTGTCATTTGAAATTGTAGATGGCATTACTTCGAGCTGAATACCTATAAATGATGTACACTTAAAGTCATAAAACATACTTTATAAAATGTAAACATAATTATATCAATAAAGAACAAAGACTAGATTGAAAGTCTAGGTTGTAAAAGTCTTCTTAGTTGACAGAAAAATAAAATTATAATATTAGCTGTCATTTGAGCTGTTTATAAAACGTAAAAAACACAGAATTATATTAACAAAGGCCACAGAATTATATTAACAAAGGCCAGATTGATAATCCTAAACACAGAATTATATTCAGAAAAGCTATATCCATAATCCTGAATATTGTAAACGTTTTTTTATTTATATTTTGGAGAAACAATAAAATTTCAATCTAAGTTGATATTTGAAATTGTCGTCACCTTCATTGGTTTTGTTTTTTTTGGTGAGAATTCGATAATATAAATCTGAACAAAATGGTTATTTTTTGTTTTTAAATTGTATTTTTAAATATAAAATGAATTTAGATTGTTCAAAAACCTTTTTGATATTTAGATTATACAAATTTAGCTCCATGGGATAGTACAATTAGTGAGAAGTGTTTACACTTTCTCAGTATTAGGAGAGGTCAAGAGTTCAAGCCTTGTGTCCCTGGGGTCCACAAAAGTGGGGAAGTATTGATGAGTTTCCCCCACCTATTTTCCTGGTGAAAAGAAATTAGCCCCATGGGATAGTACAATTGGTGAGACGTGCCCACACTCATGAGTTCCCTGAGGTTGTAGTTTAACACTCTTACCATTCACAAAAGTAGGGAAGTATGGGTGAATTTCCTGGACCTATTTTTCTGGTGAAAAAAAACTTAATCTCTCAAACCTGCAAATCCAATTATTTCTCAAACAAAATAAAATAAAAAAGATAGAAAAAAAAAAAAAAGTCCAATGAAAAAAATGAAATAAAAAAAAATTAGAATACGCTGAGTCCGATGCCTACAGTTGATGTGCAGTAAATGTCGTAGAACGTACTTTATAAAATGTGAAAAGACATACGATTATATTGACTTTATTACCTTTTTCATGTGCGAATCTGTAACATGAAAGTTTAATTTATTTGAACAATCTGGCAAGCAATTCCGACCGGGCTTTCAATGGCAAATAATTCGCCCATTAAAATTTAAAACCAGAGACGCCCTTTGATTTCCGGAATCAATTTATTTATACCCCATACTCGAAATTGTGATTCGAAGAATCCAAAGCAACTCCGACCGGACTTCCAATAGTAAATAATTCGCTCATCAAAATCTAAAACCAGAGACGCGCTTTCATTTACGAATCGATTTATTTATACCCCGTACCGGAAATTGTGACTGTCAACAAGAATTAATGAAAGATAATGGTTGTGAAATGGAATCTCCCGGCATCACAATTTCTGAGGTAGATGTTTTACGAGCCGCGGATATACACATTTGTTTAATAGTTTTCGCGGCGAGGATTCAACATACATGTGCCTATAATATTTGTCTGGTACAGGTCCAAGCTCATTTCTGTCGGCACAAAATCTGGTACTCAGTATCGTCGTTAGCAACATGATCTACAGTTCATGATGGTGGTGGCAGTTCATTATTAGCATTTCTCTTTTTACGTCCCAAAGTGGGCTCATGGCAAGCAAANCAGGTCCAAGCTCATTTCTGTCGGCACAAAATCTGGTACTCAGTATCGTCGTTAGCAACATGATCTACAGTTCATGATGGTGGTGGCAGTTCATTATTAGCATTTCTCTTTTTACGTCCCAAAGTGGGCTCATGGCAAGCAAACGCTGAAATGAAGGGGAGGTCTAACCTAGCTGGCATCAGCTCATCATGAGATATTAATATCAGTTCAGAACAAGTTAGGAATCAGATCTTGATCTTGATCGTTATACTGAAATCATGGCGGCAATGATTTTAGTTGTTTGCTTGATCGTTCTAAATACAATGTTACCTTATACAGTAGCCCAACACACGCAGGTAGATTTCTACAGTAAGACGTGTCCCAAAGCAGAGCCTCTTGTCCGAAGCGTAGTGCAGAAATGGTTTATCAAGGATAAGTCCATCCCAGCGGGATTGCTACGTTTGCATTTTCACGACTGTTTCATTCGGGTATCAACATTTCCCCCCCTTAGATTAAATTTGTCAGAATAAAAATAGAGTAATGAAATCCCACTTTTAACTGTAATGAAATCAATCACCATGTACAGGGCTGCGAGGCTTCTGTTCTGATTGATAGCACCGAAGATAACATTGCAGAGAAGGATGCTATACCCAACTTGACACTGAGAGGATTCGACCTGATAGACGAAATAAAATCTTTGTTGGAGAAAAGCTGCAAAGGAATCGTCTCCTGTGCGGATGTTCTCGCATTAGCTACTCGTGATGCAGTTGCAATGGTAAGATATCAAGCTCAGACATCTTCCTAGGTGATTTTTTCAAGGATTTTAGTTGCAAAAACAATGCTTACAACTGGAGATTGTAACTTCAGTCAGGGGGTCCTGATTACCCAGTACCAACTGGACGAAGGGATGGCGTAGTTTCGAGAATAGATGAAGTGAATGTTCCAGGTCCAACATTCTCCATTGACGCTGCACTAAATTCGTTCGAAACAGTTGGTTTAAACCTAACGGATTTAGCGACATTGCTTGGTAAGTAGATCTCCGCGCAAACTCGGATCTTTATTCCTCAAATTTCAGGTTTTGCTAAAATGTAAACTAGCTGCATCGACTTGTTTCAGCGGCCAGTCCATGGATAGTTGGTCTTATTGTTTGTTTGTGAGAGCAGGAGCGCACACTATAGGTTTCGCTCACTGTGGATTCTTTAGCGACCGGGTTTACGATTTTGAGGATAGTGGTATGCCAGATCCAACCATGGATCCAACTCTTGTAACATCGCTGAAGAAAGTGTGTCCCCCTCCAGACCAAATCACAGATATACGAAAAGATCCAAAGGTTTTCCTCGACGGTACCCAGGGCAGCTCCTTCTCTTTCGACAACGGTTTTTACCATCAAATCCTTAACAACAAAGCGATCCTTCAGATTGATCAAGAACTCCTGTTTACGGATGTTACATCGGACCTCGCCGCAACATACGCCGGTGATGTAAACAAATTTCGACTTGCATTTAGTAACTCCATTACTACGATGGGAAATATCAATGTATTGACAGGCAAACAAGGAGAGATCCGAACAAATTGTAGGAAAATCAACAGCTAAGGGTCATGGATAGAGACAGAGACGAAAATCTCTATCTGATGGGAAATAGAAAATAAAATGTATACCGAGAATTTCAGAGCATAGATCTCTAAATTCCGCTGCTTGAAGTTATACACAGGATATGTCTGTGGAGGAAGTATTGAAACCCATGTAGATGGTTGATTATCGTTAGAGGCATAGCCAGTTCTAACAATCAGTTGTATTTTTTCTACTTTCTTGGAATTCTTTATTTAGGATACAGTGGAAGCCAACGCCATGGGGATACAAAGTTGCTCTTACAGAGTTCAGTTTTACTAACATGTCTATAATTTTATTACATCTATGCTAATATTCAATTGGGTTATTAAAGTAGAATTAGAGTATCAATTGTCTCATCTGTCTAGTAATAGCCATGCTGGATCACAACAATTAGAGTAGAATGGAAAAATCCGATTTTACATGGACTCTATAGATTCCACTAAATTGCAGATGGACTTACTCCATCATAGGGATTTTTAGTGCAGAGTAAAATTCAAGCCCGGCTTGAACCAAGCTCTGCTCTGTAAATCAGTATTTCTGTGCAACTCTGAGTGCACAGCAGGCTTGAATTAATTCACATGCATTTCTTAAAAGTCAATTCAACTATTCCAGTGTTCACCGAAACAATACAAACACATCATCAAATTCTCAATTCTTTTTTCTCTAGGAAACAATACAAACACATCATCAAATTCCCAATTCTTTTTTCTCTAAATTGATCATTCCCCTCTAAATTGATCATTCCCCTAATACAAACACATCATCAAATTCTCAATTCTTTTTTTTCTAGGAAACAATACAAACACATCATCAAATTCCCAATTCTTTTTTCTCTAAATTGATCATTCCCCCTCTAAATTGATCATTCTCCTTTCTTAATTCTAGACATATTTATCTATCACACCCTTTCAAGTTCTTGTTGTTGTTTCTATCAACATTGATCTCAATGTAACAATATTTCTTAATTCTAGACATATTTATCTATCACACCCTTTCAAGTTCTTGTTGTTGTTTCTATCAACATTGATCTCAATGTAACAATATTTCAGGTCTCAAATATTTTGAATGTGCCACATAGATCTCTTTCCCATGCCGGAGGTTTAATATCTATGAGGCATATCATTTGTAGAATTAATATTAATAGCAACATTTTTTTATCCTTGGGTAAGATTCTTAAAAAAGCTAAGGAAATGTAACATGATTGTTGTTATCTTTATGTATTATGGATTATATTCTCATTATGAAAATTATACTTTAACATCCACTTTGTCATGTAGTTTTGCATGGTTTGGGAAAGGGAACCTGCTCAATATCCTAAAAAACAATAACCTATTTGGGAGTCATGACAAATAATGTTTTTTAGCTTTAAGTTTGTATGTATGTTAGGAAGCTCCAAATCATAGATATTTTAGCCTAAATAATAAGCAATTGATGTAATCTTGGTATATATTCATGTTCCTAAAGGCTTATATTGAAAGTAGGCTATTTTCATGACTTTTATTGTGTTTTGATAGAATTGTCACACTTCAACAAAGCTCTCAAAGTTTACTTTGATTTCTTATTTTCCAATGAGATTTACAATGAACATACCAAGTGTACTTGGGAGCTTAAAGGATGTTGACTCCCTTGGTTAAACATGATTTTGATATGCTCAAGATATGAATCCAAGATGTAGTCATCAAGCATCATATGGATACACATAACACATCCTCTCCTATATGGATGCCCACAAAAATGTTTGATTCTCACATTGTGAGAGAATCTTTATATTGTCCATTTTAACACTTTGAGATTTCTTTGAAGAAAATAGTGATGGAGTTTCTATGAAATTTATTTATTTTTAATGTACATATAATCCACCATAATGTTACATTTGAAAATATAAAGTATGATTTTATTATTTTCTTTGAAATTACAATTCATTTTTTTTGGTTGGTTAATTTTTAACATTTAAAAAAAATCAATGGGTAATATTTGTTTTTTATGAAGTGTATACCTAATTTACTCTTGTAAATTGTTGTACAACTACTTTTTCAAAATTTCATTATGGAAGAATCTTATCAATATATACCCTTCAACTTGAAATTGAGAGTAGACCTTCAAATTTGATCATTAGTTCCGGGATCTTTATTTTACCAAACAAGATGTTGGTCTACTTCCTCTTCTTAGTCTCACTAGTCTTCTTTCACTTCTTCATGGGTTACAAGCTTGTTGCCTTATTCTTCTTCTTTCTCCAGATGTTCCAAGCTCATTCCCTTCAATGGAGGTTCTACCCTACCTTATTTTTTCTTGAATAACTTTCCTCCTTTGGAGATCTCTTCTCTCCTCTGTGGTTACTCTCTCTTTTTTCTCTCCTCTCCATCTCTTTTCTCTTTTCATCCTTGAAAGAATGAGTCCCACTTCTTGGCCCTTGTTCTTTGCAATGACTCCTTTGTATTGGATTCTATTTCTTCGTGTATCATCATTGAATTGTGTTGTTATAATGATGACACAAAGTTCTCTCATTTTTTTTCTTGTTTTCCTTA
This sequence comes from Picea engelmannii, assembly GCA_009831015.1. Lineage (NCBI taxonomy): Eukaryota > Viridiplantae > Streptophyta > Pinopsida > Pinales > Pinaceae > Picea > Picea engelmannii. The sequence goes on along the minus strand of ML795683.1, from coordinate 434,780 downwards.
TTGGATAAATAAGTCCTTCAACTAATCATAGATCTTTTGAACACATGAGATTTCTACCTCATTCTTAATACTTTTTTTCTTGAACACCAATTTATGACTTTTTTCTTCCTCTTTTTTAAGGGCTGCAACCATTAAGGTTGCAAGCCTCATCATGGTTGTAGTTTCCCATCTACTATTTTCCATATCATCACTTGTATGAAAAACATAAGCCTCCACAAGATCACTTTCCTCTATGAGATTTTCTCCCTCTTGTGCTAGAGTGCAAGGAAAAATTTAAGGAATGCAATAGTATATCTAAGTATAGTATTTTGAGTGAATATTTTAGTTTGATGAATCATACATTTATATAATAAGGGAAAATATTCAATTAATAAAACATACAATTTACTATGTCCTTGTAAATTTTGGCCAATATTATGGATTTGAGAATATTTTATATAAAAAATAAGGGAAATGTTAAACAAAAAGATTACACATTAGTGAATTTATTTTTTGAGAAAAATATAAAAATTAGCTAATTGGTGAAAATTCACCTCCAAAAAATGGCCTACTTTACACATGTTTCTCCTATCTATTGTCAAACCACCACAAACATAAGGGAAATGAAAATTCATGTATGCACCTCTTCCATGGGTGCTCTCTCCATCAATGTGGCACTCAATGGAAAATTAAACTCGTCAGTCATCATCCCAAAATGATCTATTTTCACTCTAGATGAAAATACTATGGATCATTCCTCATAGAAATATTTCTCTTTCCATCACTACTAGTGGATCTTTTCTCGCTAAAATATATCTCCATGTCCAAGTGCTAGAGTCCTTTTGCACTTTCCTTATTCTCTATCACTAAATCCTTCAACGTTGCAACATTTATGGATACAAGTTCGATATCAACTATGACATACAATCTTATGGATTAATGCACCTCCATGCCAATCTCTACACTTCCTCTTGTGCTCATTTTCTTGGCATTTTTTCTCAACAATGTTATTCCCTCTTCTTCTTGAACCACTATTTCTTCAAGCCTCAATCCTGCATTATGTTGCATGCGCATAAGAAGGTGCCTTTTATTATCCTCTTCATCTTCTCCAATGATGTGACTATCTCCAATGGATTCCTTTTGCATAAATACTAGTACTCCAAGGCATGAGTACCCTTTCATTATACCTCTTCTCCTTTCCCTTTGCCACAATTTCCATCATTTCCACCATGGCTACAATATGAGTGTTGCATCCTTCATTCTTGCTGCAATGCCCTCCACTCATTCATATTTGTTGCTACTCTACCAATTGTCATGCTTTCATTGACACAGTCTATTTCATCATGATCTCTAGCCTCAAGTGGATTTTCCTCATGTGCAACACTAAACATGTTTCAGGGTATGTGCAAGCTAATGATGGTCTCTCATGATGCGTTAGTGGCAATGCAAACCTGGAAAAATAACAATCTCTTGAGTTGGAAGGATTATTCAAGGTACTTTTACAATGAATTTGAATATGGTGTAATAATATTAAATTTAGGAATTTGAATTAGCTTTGTGAATATACAATTTTTCTTCATAGACATTGTGAATAACTATGTCAAATTTGATTTTTTCTGATAGTGGTATTTTATTTTTCCAACAAAATATAAGGTACATATGTTTTTGTTCGTGCAGGTGTTGAGTACCGTAACGATGGAATTTTGTTCCAAAAACTTGTATACTTGTAAAGAACCCGTTTTTCTTGTGCCGTGTATTTTTTGGAAATTTTTAATATTAATTTTATATTTTGTTTAAATTATCAAAGTCAACATCTACCTAAAATTACAATGTCTTTTGTTCATGCAGGCTAAGAGGGTCGTAACATGATCAATTTTTTTTTTTTATATCGTAGGTATTAGTCTCCTCTAGTGTTGCATATAACTCATTTTAAAAATGCTTAAGCTGAGAAAAAGTTATATTAGAAATAATAGAGGTATGTATTCTGGGATTTTGATATATGTGAAGACAAAAATAAATTAAAAATAGTAAACAATATTATTATTTTTTTAAATTATATATTTTAAATATGCATAATCGACTCTATCTACGTCTGTAGTTTTGTCAACAACTAAATTATTTATCCTATAGAAAATTAACGTTAAATAAAGAGATATAGAAGGGTATTCACAAAAAATGAGGTTTTTATCAATTTGCAAACCAAACCACTAGGTTTGTCATTCCGAACCTAAATCCGAGCCAACCAAGTCATCATGGACCTTATCAATTCCTCGCAAAAAAATTGAATTCAAAAGAACAAGTGCATGTTCTTAGGAGAGCACACACTCTAGGAACATGAACATGTTGTTATAAGTCATTCCCATCTCTATCTCTCTTTCTCTCTCCTTCCTTTCCTACATCTACCCCCCTCTCTATCTCCCTCTCACTCTCACTCTCCCTCTCTACCTTCCATGTATGTCTCCCTCTCTCTCCCTCACACTCCTATACATGGTAAGACCTACACATAGCAAGACTTAGACATCACAAGGCATGGATAGACCTAGACCCATACCTTACCTTGACATGCCTTAGACTCTCACACCCACTCTCTCTCTCTCACTCTCTCTACCCCTTTGTCCCTCTCTCCCCTCTCTCTTCCACCCTTTCTCTCTCTCCTCATTTTTAGTCTCAGTCTCACTCTCTCTGCCCCTCTTTCTCTCTCTATTCCCCCTCTTTGTCTCCCTTTGTATCCCCCCTTCCTCTCACACTATCTCTACCCCGCCTTTCTATCTCTCCCTCTCTACTTCTCTTCCTCTAACTATACCTCTCTCTAACCCCCTCTATGCATCCCTCTTTATCCCCCCTTCCTCTCACTCTCTCTCTCTACTCCCCCTTCTATGTCTCCCTCTCTACTTTCCTTCCACTCACTATCCCTCTCTACCGACCCCCTCCCTATCTCCTTCTCCCTTTCTCTCACACTCTATCTCTACAACTCCTCTTTGTCTTTCTCTCTCTCTCCCCTCCTCCCTCTCTATCTCTACCCCTCCTCTTTGTCTTACTCTCTCCCCCTCTCATGCCCTCTCTCTCTCTCCCTCTCCCTCCCACTATCTATCCTCTATATCTCCCATATCTACCCCTCTCTCCTACATTTACCTCTCTCTATACCCCCCTCTCTATCTTCCTCTCTCCCTCTCCGACGCTTTCTCTATTTCCCTTCTATGCCTTGCTCTCTCTCCTTACCACACAAACTTTATATCCCCCCTCTATTTCTTCCTCTCTCTCTCCCTCCCACACTCGAACACACTCAATCTCTACCTCCCCTCCTTGTATTCCTCTCTCTCCCTCCCACACTCTTGCACACACACTTTCCATCCCCCCTCTATGTATTCCTCTCTCTCCATCCCAAATTCTAATGCACTCACTCTCTACCTCCCCTCTTTGTCTACCTCTCTCTACCTCCCCTCTTTGTTTACCTCTCTCTTCATCCCACACTCTTTCATACACACTTTCTATTGCCCCTCTATTCTTCCTCTCTCTCCCTCCCACACTCTAACACACTCACTCTCTACCTCCCCTCTTTGTATTCCTCTCTCTCCCTCCCACACTCTCGCACTCTAGCAAGAGTGGTACATTTCAAGGTAAGGCATGGTAAGGCAAGAAATGCCATTGAATTATACTTGGAAAGGAATGTCAAGACCTATACCTAGACCTAGACTTAGACCATGACCTAGACCTATACCTTGTTTCGCCATGCCTCACACTCTCGCATCCACTCCCTCTCTATATCTCCCCTCTTTGACTCTGTTACACATTATTTTGGGCACCCTGGTGATGTTTTATAAGCATGTGTTTAGGCTCTCAAAAGGATATTTTGGATGAGAAAAGTAATTGGTTTCTCCCTCCACAAAACTTATTTTTAGAAGGATGTCGCAAGCTAAGAGTAACACACAGTGAGGACATGCCTTATTTCCATAGGCTACCCTTAACCTGGCTTGCGGAGTTTCCATGGGCTACTCTATAGACAGGGTGCGACGACGTTTTAAGAGTAAGAAAAGGGATGAAGTTCATGAAGATTATAGAAGGGAATCTTCTAGAATATGAGGTGGCATTCGTATGGCTGGGATCCTACTGGCTTCTCTGATTTGGTGGGATCATCCTGATCTCTTTAACCATCTCTCCTCCTCCTATATAATGATGGATCTCTCATGGAAAAGGTTAAGAAAAAGCATTAAGCAAGAAAGAGCAAGTAATGAATGATTAAGGTTGAATAGGCTATGAATTGTGTGAGGTAATCTACATCATATGCTTGAAGTCTTCATCTCATCTTATCAAGTTATTATGGATCATCTTCATGCAATCTTGGAGCAAGTGTGTGTGTCAAGAGAAAGGGCCACCGAAAGGGAACTTAGCGATATCAAGGATGTTTGGTTGTATCTTCCACTTTTGCTTAATATAATACAGTGGCATGTTTATTTCCCATAAAATCATTCTCATTTTATTGCATGACTCCTTGATCACTTGCATAGGTTTTCATTGAATATATTATTGTTGCTTTCACTTTGGTTGGTTTGTGTTTCATTGTAGGAGCAATACCACAAGAGCACCAGAGCGAAGCAGGGACAACAAAGAAATAAGGAAGCGATACTCAAAGGTATGTCACTCATCCTTTATTTGATAATAGATTCAATGATTAGAGCTTAGGGAAAGCGCCATGCCCTGTCTTGTTTTGTTCTAGATCTAGGTGGATCTAGGGAGATCAGTTTATGTCTACATCTACTGATATATCCAATAATAGACTATCTCCCTCTATCTATCTCCATCCATCTATTTCTCTCCCTCCTCCCTCCAACCCCCCTCTTTCTCTCTTTCCCAACCTCCTTCCCTCCTCCTCTCTCCATGTCTCTCTCCTCCTCCCTCTTCCCCTTTGTCCCTCCCTCACCCT
>ML795683.1:401941-428766 GCA_009831015.1 Picea engelmannii | reverse complement strand
TCCCTCCCTCCCACTATCTCTCCTACATCTACCACCTCTTTCTCTCTCTACTTGTTGTCAGTCTCAGTCTCACTCTCTCTTTTCCTCTATTTATCTCTCCCTCCTTTCCTCCTTCTCTTTTCCCTTAGTTCTACCTCCCTCTCTCTGTTTCAATATAAAGGTGAGGCAGGTGTCACATCGAATAAAGGATATGTGAAACAGAAAAATGTAGCCTCCTATGTAAGGTGAGTGTTAATTTTTTCTTCTTCTTCCAATGGAGTACTTATATGAGTACTTATATGAACATGCCCATGACCTAGACCCCCTTAGCTCCATATAAGCATATGCATAACCTATAATCTACACTTAACCCCCTCTACACCCAATCCCTAAGTGCAATATGCCTATAAATCTTGTTTAATAATGATATTTTATGGATATGTCCATTCACCTATGGTTTAATAATAATTTCACATGGTTTAATTATTATTATGGTACGTTGATTACTCTTTTTTATTTTAATATAAGAATAATATTTTAGTGGATTTTATATTCCTCATTCACAATCAGTGTTTGAATCCCTCTCTATATCCCCCCTTTTCAAATCTCTCCCTCTCTCTCTCCATCCATCTATTTGTCTCCCTCCTCCCTCTCTCTCTTCCCCCCTCCAAGTCTCCTCCTCTCTCTCCCCCTACCTCTTCCCCTTTTTCCCTCCATCCCACTATCTCTCCTCTCTTTCTATCCTACATCTACCACCTCTTTCTCTCTCTCCTTTTTATTAGTTTCACTGTCAGTCTCTCTCCCACCTCTCTCTCTCTACCCCTCCCCCTCTTAGTCCTCCTCTCCTACCCTGTCACACTCTCAAAAAATCCATCTCTACCCCCTTCTCTATTTACCTCTTGCATCTAACCCTCACTCTCTCACTCCATGTATCCTCCTTCCTCTCTCTCCCCCACTCTCCCCACCTTACTCTTTTTTCTTCTATCTAACCCCCTTCCCTCTTTCCCCCCCAGGGTCCTCTCACTCTCTCTCTCTCTACCCACCATCTTTATATCCTTGTCCCCCAGTCTCTCTCACTCTTTTTGTATTCCCCTCTCACCCTCTCACACTCTCTTTCTTCCTCTCTCTACTCCCCCCCTCCCTATATTGCAATGAAATAAATGACCTTGACCTAGACATGTCAAGACCTAGACCTAGACATAGACATAGAAAGACCTAGACATGGTAGGACCTAGACCATGAACTATACCTATATGATTACCATGAAGTACACCATGACATAGACCTAGACCATGACCTAGACCATGACATAGAGCTAGATCTATATTTATACCATGACCTAGAGATTGACATAGACCATGACCTAGAGCTTGATGTAGACCATGACCTAGACCCCCCTATCTCTATATAAGCCTAGGCATAACCTATACTCAACCCTTAACCCCCTCTACACTCAATCCAAGAGTTCACTATGTATATACCTCTTGTTAAAGGCCCCACAACCATTGCATCCACATCTTGGTGCTCTAACCATTGCTCTATGCTTGAAAACACTTTCAATCCTAACCCCATAGGTCCTAGTTGTCCCCATACCCCTATACATATTCATTCATAAAGATTTTTGGTCTATAATAAATGCTATATTCATTGCATTAAGAGCACACATACTCTTTTGTGACTTGATAGTCTTGTAGCTATTGCTTGTTTATGCCAGAAGGAATGAGTTCGTGTTCCTAGAACCTACACGTGCTTTAGTAATGCATGCATGTTCCTACTGGAAATTTTGTGGTGCCAAGCACACTCCACTACCTCATCTATCTCAACCCCAACAAAGAATTCCTGATATCTCCACCCACGAATAGAACACACACACATGTTTTTCTTATTTTAGTCTTGTTGTTTGATTCATAGACAATTTTGTGCTATTACAAGACCATTGTGGGAAAAATTGGAAGACAAATAAGTCCAAGTGGAATTTGAATTGTTGTTTGTCTTCTTGGAATTGGAAGACAATTTTTTCCAATTGGAATTTTTGTTTTTGTCTTCTTGTGTCTTCTTAGAATTGGAAGACAATTTTGTCCAATTAGAATTGTTGTTTTTGTTTTCTTGTGTCTTCTTAGAATTGGATGAAAAACTTGTCGAATTGGAATTGATAGTTGTGTAATACCAAGAAAAATTTATCCAATTGGAATTGGAATTCTTAGTTGTCTTCTTGTGTAATACCAAGACAAATTCTTCCAATTGGAATTGGAATTATTAGTTGTGTCTTCTTTTGTAATACGAAGAAAAAATTGTCCACTTGGAATTGGAATTTTCAGTTGTGTATTATTTTGTAATACACAGACAAATTTGTGGTGGGGTGTTTGGAAGCCAATTTTTTTCTTTAAACATGGGGAACCAACGGATTTGAGAAAGAAAGTAAAGAAAAGATAAATTAATCGAAAATGTATAAGAAGAAAGAGAAAAGGCAAAGTTATGTATGTCAAAGCATAAACTTTCAGAAGAGGGAAATCCAATTTCTAGTGGAATAGATGTTGTTGTTTCTACTCCATCACCACAAGAAAAGTTCAATATTTTAGTAGAGACCAATCCATCCAGTATCTCATCAAGACAAATTGTTGTGGATGACCAAATGATGGAGGATTTTCTTCGAGATGATTTTACAATAGATGAAATTAGAGAGGCAATTAGTGTACAACATTGTGGTAAAGACGTTCATGTGGTGGAAACTCTTGTTGGATAGTCAAATTTTATAGAAAATAGTCAATCCCATGTCCACTCTCCTCCCAGATTTGATCCACCAGTGATTGAAGGAGAAAGAACTATAACATTGTTAACTCCACATCATGGAGGTCAAGAGTGTCAGAATAGGAGTTCATCGTCTCTACCTAGATTTAGAATTGTGCGGCGAAGAACTCCTAAACACATTCAAGTCGATGAAATTGGTCTAGCATAACTTGAAGGTAAGTTACCTAAATAAACTATTCATTATCATTGTTATAAAATCATTAAAGAATATTTTGAACCAAAATTTGATGCTGCTAAATGTCAATTATTTTTGTCTTTGTGAAAATCTAGAAGTTTGACTATTGTTAGGAGAATTTTAGGCATTAAAACAATCAAAATTTTAGAAACAAGTCATCATATTGTTAGAAACCTTCTAAATGTTTTTCAAAGACTTGGTAATAAATATCGTTCTAAATACTGCAATGCATCCTGACATGTCTTGTCACAATCAATTGTTAGCAAGATCACAAGAAAACATCATCTGCTACAAAAAACCTCACACCTCATGAAATGCAATGACAAAACACTTATAAAGTATTCTCATAGATGATATAGCCTTGACACAAGTGGCCAACAAATTTGTGGACCTTCATTGGTAGGCTACCTCTTTCTGGCATGAAGTCAATTAGAGCATTTAAGAGACTAGTACGCGATTTCATGCATGAGAAAACTAGGCCTTCTTCCAACCAAAAAGATGTACTAAAATTGAGAAGGGGATCTAGGGACCATGAACCCCATATTAAACTCTTTCTTGATATTACATAGACAAAATTGTATGAGAGATTCAAGACAATACATAATGCGCTTAACTTGGGTCAAAGATATTTCTATAAATGCAAGCCTTGGTATGTTTGAATAAACAAAATTCATAACACATGTTGTTGTAGATATAACAAAGTATGGTTATTACTATGAAACACACACACACACACACACACACACACACACACACACACACCTTGTTTTGCATAACACCCTTTTGCAAGAATGCTCAGTGATATTTCCATTGTCCTCATCTAGAAACGTTATTCACATCATCTTGTGTACAATCCCAGAGGGTTCTACATTTTATCAAAAAACTTGCTTGGATGAGACATGCCCCAAGTGTGGTGGAATGAAATTACTGAGCAAGTGCATCCATGTAAGCGATGAGTATGAATTGTGGAGGAAGGAGTTTTCCTTGAAAAGATTTAAATATCTAACATATGATATTGATGGAGGAAAGGAAAGAAAAAATATACATTTGGTGACTTCTCAGGTACGAGTATGTGACGTCATGAAGGACTTTGTCGAAAAGACATGACAATATGTTCAACATGTCTGTGTGGCTCAATGGCAGGATGAGAATTTTAGAATATGCAGAGACACATTTCTCATTGGTACTATGTTATCAGTGGTTGATTTTGTAGAGAACTACACCATTTAATTGCAAAATGATAATCAAATAAAATATTATCACTCAAATAATGTCAACATAATGGTTCATATCACATACAATAATGGGTCAGATAGTAAAGAAGAAAACAAAGTTGTGTTTAAGGAGTGTCTCTTCTACATAAGCGATGATCGATGCCATGACTTATCCTACGTACAACATTTCTTTCAATTGTTTTACAAAAAATTTAAGGAGAAGAACATGCATATAGATCGACATTGGATTTGGTTATATGGTTGTGCATGCCAGTTCAAAAATCCTCGTGTATTTCAATGGCTCTATATGTTGCACAAAAAACTCAAGGTACCACACATTTGGAACTATTTTGATTTCAGGCACGGAAAAGGGGAGGATGATGGAGAATATGTATGCATAAAAAGAGTGTTATGTTGGAAAGAAATGAAGTTCACAACTATTTCCCTCATTCGATATGAAAAATCCATTGTTGAATGGTGTTCTTTAGTAATCGGAGAGGGAACAAGAACCAGTGAAGACCAATCACACATGAAAGGACATGTACATAATTATTTTTTGGAGGTGGTCGATGTATATCGATCATATTGCTATGAATGAAAAATAATCCATGGCACTCATGGATTCCATTTAGTTAGAACATTAGACAATGCAATTGTTGAAATATAGACGAGAAAATTCTCTTTCTTCTGTGGTCCATGTAGTAGTAATGAATGGGATGATTGTGAATCGACAGAATGGGTTGATAGATGGGATTGTGTATCACTCCCCATTGGTCAATGTATAACTATGGAATTATCCCTATTGGAGGAGGAATAATCAAGTATTTCAATAGATTTTGATCATGTCTCAGATCTCAAACTACCAGGTTTGTTGAAACCTTCTATTAAATTTTGAATAACTAACAACGATGTATTATTATTTGGTCATTTAGTGGACTCACATGTTATCACTAAATTTTTTGTAGGGAACATATATGCAGTGGTTTACCTGAGAGATAGTGAAGGGGGCACTAATTATTAGCTGGCATGTTTCTTATAAGAAAAGCAGACTCTCATGCGATCAGTAATAGAATCTAAAGGCATTGAATTTCTGATTGGGTCGATGGTTACTAAAGGAGAATATCTAACACATCATGAAAGAACATAGGAGAAAGGTGGTTATGTATTTCAATATTATAAACCAATTCAAGTCATATACCACTTTACGAACTTGGTTGTAGGTACAAACCTCCAACTACAGACAATGCCATGTAATAACTCATCAAAGGTGCGCTACTTCTTTCCTTACTCTAAGCATGAGAAGTCAATGGAGACCATCAATATTAGAAGTGATCCCGATGGTGTACTTGAATCACCATAGGTATGTAAAAGGAATTATTGAACAAATATTTTAGATTTATGAATTATTGAAAATTTGGCTTCATTTTATGGTTGTTATGGTATTCTTGTCTTACCTCTACAAACAATGCCATGTAAGAACTCATCAAAGGTACACTAATTCTTTCCTTAATCTAAGCACAAGAATTCAATGGAGACCATCAGTATTAGAGGTGATCCCAATGGTGTACTTGAATCACCATAGGTATGTAAAAGGAATTATTGAACAAATATTTCAGATTTATGAATTATTGAAAATTTGGCTTCATTTTATGGTTGTTATGGTATTCTTGTCTTGCTTCATTGAAATTCTATGTCTTTCATTTCCTTCACTTTCCATGCCATGTCATTCCATGCCATTACTTACCTTTCCATGTATTTCTTTTCCATGCTATGCCTTGCCTTGCCTTCACTTGCATTGCTTTACCTTGCCTTTCCATGCCATGTCATGCCTTTCCTTGCCTTTCCAAGCCATGCCTTGGATTTCCTTTCCTTTCCATTCCATGTCCTTCCTTGCCTTCACGTTCCATGACATGCCTTGCCTTTCCATCGCGTGCCTTGTATTTCCTTGCCATGACATGTAATGTCTTTCCTTTCCTTGACATGCATTTCCTTGTCGTGCCTTGTCTTTCCATGCCATGTCATGCCATGCTTTTCCTTTCCATGCCTTTCCTTTCCTTCATGTGCCATGCCATGCCATGCATTTCCTTTCCTTTACTTATCATTCCATGCCACGTCATGCCTTGAATTTCCATGTCATTTCATGCCTTGCCTTTCCTTGCCTTCACGTTCCATGTCATGCCTTACTGTGCCATGTCATGCCATGCCTTTCCATGAAATTCCATGCCATGCCTTGCCTTGTCATCCCATGCCTTCTATCGCCTTTTCATGCGATGTCTTTCCATGCCATCCCATGCCATGCTTTTCCTTGCCTTTCCATGTCTTTCCTTGCCATGCCTTTCCCTTCTATGCCTTCCCTGCCTTCACGTGTCATGCCATGCCATGCCTTGTCATGACATTCCTTGCCTTTTCATGCCATTCCTTGCCATGCCATGCCTTTCCTTTCCATTACTTTACTTGAATTCACTTTCCATGCTTTGATTCCCTGTATTATTGTTGAATCTTCTTCAATTTCTAGTGGTTGTTGGTCTCTAATAATAGCTTGTTGAAGAGTAGTTTGGTGATGCGTTGTTCCATGAATATTGACAAGAATTCCATTTTCTTCCTTGATAATGCTGATATCAACCTTCTTGTCTTCCTTGAAAGGTTTCCTGGTAATGAGGGTGTCGATATGGTTCAACTTTTGACAATTTTTCTTCATTTTGCATGTGAATTTCCTCTATATTATTTTCGGAGCCAATGAAATCCTCTATCTTCCTTGCTTTATCTTTGATTTTTCTAGACTTGCAGATAATACCATCATATTTGGTATGTAAATCCTCTATATGGAGTTCAAGTTCTTCAAGTATCTTCTGGTCACCTTCTTGAATCTTGTCTTATTTCTCCTTTTGAAGCTGCAATGTCACCCCATTTATCAAATTCTGAAATCCTTCTTCAATTATGGATTACATTTCTGATTTTACCTCATCTGTATTTAGGGATTCCTCAACCTTATTGAAAATTTCCTCTTCAAGTCTTTTGGTAGATTATTCATCCAAGATCCTTCTTTCTTATTGATTTTGACAATTCTTCTTTTCTCCCTTAAATCTCTTGACCTCATCCAACAGTTTTTTATTATGGTTTCACAATCTACATATCTCTTCATCATTTTTTTTGGAATATTCCCTTGACTCATCTTTTTCCCACTTTGATTTACTATTCTTTTCTTGCTTTAATTTCTTAACCTCCATAATGAGTGACTCATTAAGGGATTGCATCTTGGAAAACTCATCTTTTTTCTTCTTTATCTCTTTCTTTGCTTCTTTTAACTCATCTTGAATTATATACATTTCCGGGTAAAATCATGAAGATGGGTGTCCATTTTTCTTGTTTTATGAGAAAACGAATTATGTTTTCACAAGTTCTTGAACTTCCGGTAAACAAAAGTATTTTTTTTTTATTTAAAATTTCACTTTACAGTAAAAACAAAACTTGTGAAGAATTTTGTTAGTTTTCTATTGACTATTTTTCAAAAACCTTTTATTGAGATTTGATATGTCAATTTGACAATTGTTTGATAGTATGTTCCTTAAAAATCAAGGGAATGATAATGAGTTATGTTTTCCCTAAAATTGTATCTATTATTAAAAAACAAAATTGACAAACGAAATATACTGCAACAATCTACTGAGACGAGTTATTTTTTGATGACTATAGTTTTGAATCTAATGTATGAATATTATAATCTCTAGAATTTTTTGAAATTGACCAATATGAAAAAGTTACAGATTTTAAACACATGTTTCCTCCCCATGTATCTATCTTAATTTTTACTTAAAAGTGAAATCTAAAAATACCCCTTTTAAGAGAACAATTTAAGGGTTTTGAATATAAATTTTCCATAATTCTCTACGGTGTATTAGAGATATGAATTTTTCATTTCACTGAATCATAATGTCACTTGAAAATATTATGCAGCGTTTTTTTATAAAATTAAATAAAACTAGATAAAAACAATGAAAATGAAAACAAATTATATCCAATGAAAGTAGATTCAGTTTTTAAAATGTTGGTATCAATTCTGAAACTAGATTTTGAGTATTTCCAAGAGTTTGCTACCTCCAAAGTTCAAGCAGGAGAGAATTCACAGTTTCCTGCAAACAGTTTCATTTGCATCTTTTCTGTCGAAATATCCTTTCTATCGAAAAGTATTTTGTTTATCCGAAACCTTTTTTTTAACTGAATCCATTAAAAATAAACGGATCCCTAACCTTTCGACCAAAATGTAGTTTCTTGGATCGAAAGGTGGGTGAGAGAATTCTGTCGAATGAAAAACAAAATGAACATGTCATTTGGTTTCAGTTGGCGCAAAATCATATAAATACGCTTTCAGTCGAACCATTTTAACACACTTCACTCGCTCATTTCATATTTTTGCATATATGGAGCCCCTAAGAAAAAGTTTGGAGCATTGTTTTCGCTATTTGGACGATATTTTTCGTTGTTTTGAACAAGGTTCTTGCTATTTTTTCAAATTTGTTGATGTTTTGAATGGAATTTTTTTTTTTATCTTCTTAAAGTTCAAGTTTTTATTGGAGTAACAATTTATATATTGAAGGTTTTCTTGAACATTTTTTCAAGGTGAAGACTTACTTAAAGATTATTTTCAAGGAGAAGGCTTTCATAAGAAATTTCCTATTATATCAAAGGGAATTTTTATGAGAGTAAGTTTTTTTAAACATTTCCTATCATATTATTAATATTGTTTTGAATAATTTTTTTCACAATGAAGTTTTGTCTGAAACTATGTTTTTCAAAGATCAAAAGTTTTTTAAACTTTTTTTTTTTTAAATCAAATTTTTATGCAAAATTTCTTTTAAAATAATTTTTTTTATTGAGCACTTTTTTCCAAATCATTTATAATATGATTATATAGTCCATTTTTTGTTTATTTCTTTTAAATAAAAGGTTTTTTAGCTATAATATTTGAGGTTTGAAATTTTATTTCGTGTTATAAAATGTTGATTTTTTAAAAAACTTTTACAAATAACTATGCTCATGGGAAACAGAAGTGGGTGCAATAGAAAATGTGATCCCACTCGAGATGAAACTTACTATAACGAACAACTGAAAGAGATTTATTGGAGAAAAAAATGAAAACATGAAAATATTGAAGAAATAAACGATGATGATGTAAATGTTGATTATGGTTGGTTGTCATTGATGTCAACCCTTGAAGAAAGCCCCACAACAAAAAGGTTTGGGTAATGGACCCAATATTGTTTGATGTAAAGATGACTCATTATTTTCTTGTCATGGTTGATAATAAGTAAAAATGGATGAACTCCAAAGTGGTCCCCTTATGGTGAAAGCCCTCACGGGAAGACGCTTTGCGGAGTAAGAGAACCCATGCTTAATTATGGAATAATGAGATGAAGGACAATGAATTTGTCAGGTAAAATATCCTAGATGGATAGTTCTTGTCATTCTATTTCTGGTGGTATGTGGAACGTCACATAGCTCCTCACGGTTAGAGAGTTATGGCCATGAGAAGTTGGAGACCCGAGGTTTGGGTAATGGACTCAAGTTTGTTTGATGGATAATGTTATGAGTTGTGATATATTTTCAAATAATACTATTTTATATGGATAGTACATGTCATTCCATTTCTGGTGGTATGTGGAACGTCACATAAATCCTCACGGGTGGAGATTTATGGCCTTACGAAGTTGGAGGACCCTCATATGTCATCTAGAAGCCCCAAAAGGTCAAAGTAGTCAAAGTGGTTTAAGATATTTTAAAAGGTAAATAATAAAGTGAAGTAATGAGTGTATTATAATTTAATGTGAATATAGAATAAATTATTTCAATAATAAATTTAATGGAGAAATTAGAAGTGGGTTAACCCTAAAATAAGGAAAGTGGGGCCAAGTGACCTAGAAGATGTTTTTAAGGAAGCTACTTGTAGAGTATAAATAAGAGGAAAGGCCCTCTCATTTTAAGCACACTTGAGAATATTGAATATCTATAGGTGTCTGAGGTAACCAAGGATATCTAAAACAAAATTCTGAGGGAAGGTGAAGAAAAGAAGGCCGAAATGCAAGGAAGGATAAATTCTTTTGATGGTGCTTTCTAAGGTATGTTATTTACAGATCATATCACCATTTTTGCTATAACATTTTTTATATAATGATTCAGACCGTGAAATTGCTATGGTATTGAAAAAAAATATCCAAGTATTTGTGGTAAACAATTCAGCTTGTGAGTCATTGTATTTTTGGAGTTACACTCTGTGGAAAGTAGGGTTTGTGGCTAGTCCTGAAACTAGTCAAAACCAGGTGTTTTGGATAAAAACGTCATAACTTCTTCATAACAGATCCAAATTCAGTGAAACAAAATGTGTTGGTTAGGGTACACTCTATAGTATTCTTTGTAACAGTTTCAGATCAATTCAAAAAATATTCTGTGCGGGACACTCTCTACAAGGTCGCTCTCTAGAATAATCTAGAATTCAGAAAGGTATGCCATTTTTTCTATAACTCCTTTTCTGAGGGGTTCCAAGTAGTGACACCTGAAGGAATTACACAAATCACACTGAAGAACATTGTGTATCAGTTACATGTCTTTATTCATTATAGGTACAAAGTTATGATTAATTCAAGTTAGGGTTGTTGACTAATCCAAAACCAGGCATGTGAGACTAATGAAAAGTTTGATGAAAATGCTAGTCTCTTATTGTTAAAGTTAAGGAAGAATGTGATCATATACACTAGGTCTATTACAGAGATGCAAATCATATTTGGATGATGAAATTGATGAGGGATTTTGGTTGAGATACATGTTGAGTACATGGTTGAGACAAGTAGTTGATGAGTTGGCACATAAACAAGGTGTATAGTTGATGATGTTGGTACATATTGATGAGTCATAGTTGATGACTAGTTAACACATGATTGGTACATGGTTGGATGCACTTGTTTATGGTACAAGTTGATTACAGGTTGTTTGGTATAGGTTGGTGCTTGGTTTATGCACTTGTTTATGGTATAGGTTGATTACAGGTTGATGCATGGTTGATGCATGGTTCAGATTTATTGGTACAGGTTTATAGCAGCATATCTCACAGTGATAGTGTGACAATGGTTCCATCATTCTACTTCTACTTCAGGGAGGTTGGATGGGGCAAGGACAGGTGGTTGTAGCTTCCCTCAAGATGTAGCCTAAGAGACTAGGGGGTTGAAACCTCCTTACAATTGCAGTTGGAAAACAAAGGAAGTAAATGCTTCCAATGAATGTAATTCTTCAAGACATATAAGAAAAAACATTCTATGGTTTTCTCCCAATTTGGGTTTCCACGTAAAACACTGGTGTACTGTATATGTGTGTGTTTGTTCATTTGTTCATTGCTTATTTACTCTGCAGTTATTGGATGATAATGCTTCATTGATATAACACTTGGATTATATGGTTAAAAAAGATTAATTGCTTTATTACTGATTCACCCCCCCTCTCAGTAATCCAACAGTAAATAGAGATTTCCAACAAGAAGAAGTCCAACTAGCTATGCATACATATTTTCTAGATTAAAAGTATAGAATTCAAATTTCAATTATTGTTTAATATAAATATTGATTGTAATTTGGATTTGATATTTTTCATAAAACAAAAACATATTTCCTTCATAACATCAATGAAGTCGTTGAAACCAAAATTGGAGCATAAGTCAAATCACCTATAGGTATGTACATAAATTTAGATAATACAAGATGAACACTTGTATAGCTTAGTGAATCTATGTTCGAGGTTTTGTTTTTTAATATAAACTTTAAATTGAAATATGCAGGAGAATTTATCAACATTGATGATTAAATATTAGAAAATGTTGATACTGACAAATTTGGGAAGAAAGAAGATAAGTATTATATAAAATATCGTGTTAAGAATATGCATAATACTTTTTTCAATGATGAATCAGTAGTAGTACAAGCTCAACTTTTACTCTGTCTAATAAAGTCAAGCAAGTTAAAAGAAACTACATCATTATTGGGTATTCAAAATTTGACAAAAGATACAAAGGTGAAACAAAATGTCTTTGACAATATAGCTAGATGAATGCTTATACTTGGTTAGAAAAGAAAATACATTTTATTATTAAATTATAAACTAGAAAACGTAACCTAAAGTCTAAGTCTAGAATCTCAGGGATGATTTTAAGGATGAAAAATTATTTTAAAATGTAGAAACCTTGGCGAATCTTACTAATCTTTCACATGCCAATAGAATGTTTGGCGATATTTTTGTAAGAATATTCAAATTTCTAAGAATTTTATATAGTTTGTATAAATTTTTGGCAATTTTTAAGGTAAAACAATTTTATCCTATAGAATTTGGGCGGATCATTTTTAGAAAAATGAATATTGTTTTGGGAAAAACCATGGAAAATTAGCCCATGAGCTAAATTTAGCCCCTAAAATCATCCTTGGGACTCTAAATGTTTTGATTAAATAAAACTTATAAATTGGGTTAAGGGAAGTTTGACTTAATAAACTCTAGTAAAGAGAGAATAAGAATCAAAATTTGGGCATGTTCACAATTTCTGCATGGAAATAATATAAAGAAATTATTAATTAAAATAAAATAAATTCATGAGAGAATAGGATGTCAACATTGATTTAGTATCCTAAGTTAATATACCTCTAAATCCTAAGTGAGAGAAGAGTCCTAATCAAACTCAAACATAAATTTAGTTAGAGGGCACAATAAAAGAGGAATTGGGGAACTAAGAGACATCTAGGAGGAAATATAGGAACTAATTGTGGGTGTGAGGGAAAATGCTTAATTATTTAAATTAAAGAGGGATTTAATATGTGTAACTTGAGGAGAGTGTGACATGTGTTGTGGGTGAATAATCTTTAATTCAATTTTTAAAAATTAGTTAATTTTGCATGAGATAACAAGTGTCAAGGCGAATTTTCTTATAAAAGGAATGGTGAGGAAGAGAGAAATTGCGTTATTGTTGGATGAATGAAATGTTGGTGAAATTTTTATTGACAAAGTTTACTTGTGTGAGTTAGGATTCAACCTTGTCCAATAGGTGGAATCCTCTCCTTGTGAGGAAAGCTTGAGCTAGTTTGGATCTGAGTTTTTATGTGTGCGACCCATTTGCAGCTCGAGGGGCTAAGGGAGAAGAAGAGTACTCCTAGCGTTGGCCGAGAGGTACCAATGAAGTTATTGGATTGGAAAATGAAGGAAATGACACACACAAGAATCCGATTGAAGATCACTCCTTCATCTCGTCAATTTCAGGGTCTGGTACTTGATTTGTAAAAGTATTTGTTTCTTAACTAAGGACTAAATTGTATATTGAATAAGCATGAATGCTTGTTGAATTATGATTTACTATTTTGGTTATTTTATGTATAAATTACCTTCTATAGACGGATGGACTATCTGTATGTTGCAATGAATGTTAAAAGAACTCTTAAGATGTCAATTGTCCAATTTAAATTTCTTCACAACCTTCAAGTAATAATTTCTATTGAAATTTTACATGTATTATGTACAGCAATATTCGAGATTCATGTTGAATAATTATCCTCCATCTCTATTATTATTTGGCCATTTTACTTCCATTTTTATTATTATACGTTGAATTATAATATAAATGTTGAATTTGATTATGCATGGAAGGTTGTGGAATGGTGATATAACATTCTGGTCTTTTATAAAAATAATCTTAGTGTTACGATAGAGATATCTTCCTATACATTGAATGGTTATGTAATCCATGTGCGGACAGTCGAATCAAGTTTTATTTTAGCATTCCCAGGTAATTCTATGTGGAAACAAATGGTAACTAAATGAAACAATCTTCACTTCGATAACATCCAATATCGTTCATTAAATTAATTGAAACATAAGTGGCGTGCTCAAAATAGAAATCGACTCGGTAATTTATATATCGCAGTTAGGTTATATGCATGCGTAACATCACTGTTCTATTTAATTGATGAACACTTGTTAACGCTATTTAATTGATGAACACTTGTTAACGCATCGGTTGGATTGACAATCTTCAAGGGTTTGCATACCTTTAAGTTTGTTCTTGTTTTTATGAACTTGTCGAATTTCTTTGTTGATAAATTATTTTCTCAATTACGATAGCCATTGGGGTCGCTCAGTTACACAATGGACTAGAATTATCACAACCACGCATGGATTAGTTCTCTTGTATATTTTCATCTCAACCCATTAACTTATCCTCTGCAAGGCGTTGCCTTTCAAGTGCTCTTATGCCTCTAATTGTTGAGTGTACCTTAAAGGAACAGAACGACTTTAAAAAAAAACATGTTGATGAGTGAATAAGAAGTGAAATTATTAATCGTTTTTCTTTAATCTTGATCGCCATTTTCTGGTGATTACCAGTTTCATGCGTGTTTGTTTTATTGGGAGGCCGACTATCTTTATTGGTTATCTACGTTACTGTTTAACCAAACTTAGACTTAGCTCTTATATAATTGATTGTTATTTATGATGTTTGAGTTAGTTCTTACGCATGTTTAAATTGGCGATAACCCTCTTACATAGAATACGATTAGTGTGTATGAAGCGGGACCGAGTTCCTTCTAGTTTTTGTAACAACCCCGTCGTTACAACAACCAAAGCATCATACAAGAGACAATTTTTTTTTGCTGTAGGAAATAAAAATCACAATTAATCACATCATTGAAGCATCATACCATATATATTATTGAAACAATAATAACACCATATCTTTCATTGTGACATAAAGAAGACACATTAATGCCATGAATAACAATAAACATATTGACGCATTAACAAAAATAAATAGCATCCCATAATCATTGCATTCATACAATAAATAATGACGCGTAACAACATGAATCATAAATCACTCATTTCAAGTCGTAAGGATAATCATCAGATAACATCAAAATAACATGAAATAACATAACACTACTTAAGGATCATAAAGAAAATCATAATAATGACATAAGATACTTCTCGCTCAACCTACCCTGCAAGGTTAGGACCTCCAAGACACATAAGAAGCACTCAAACCCATGTTCCAATTGATTTTAACCATTTAAGGTCTCATGGCTGGCGATTGTTCTGAGGAACAAGAAGGTGTCTACATCCCTCTAACACAATCAATCCCAAACAACTAGATAAATCAACATCATCTACGATAACCCAATTTAGCAATCCATCAATCTCAATTCACAATTAAAGATGGTGCACCAGTAATCATTCACATAACTCATCATATATCATATCAATTATCAATTAGAGCAAGAAGTCTAATGTCTACAACAATGATTCGTTAATAAATTTAATGGCGCAAATAAAGATTGTTAATCCATCAATCATTAATACGTTTAATAACGTAAGTAAAGGTTGTCAATCCATCACATGACAACATAAGAGAAGGCATAAGGTAAACGACTGTATTTATTTGTTGCGTAAGGAAATATAATCACATACATAAAATCATACATCACCTTGAGTTGAGGCACAAGAGTATCATCAATTAATTC
Organism: Picea engelmannii; assembly: GCA_009831015.1. Classification (NCBI taxonomy): domain Eukaryota; kingdom Viridiplantae; phylum Streptophyta; class Pinopsida; order Pinales; family Pinaceae; genus Picea; species Picea engelmannii. The sequence goes on along the minus strand of ML795683.1, from coordinate 413,056 downwards.
ATTGCGCAAAATATCTAAGGTTTGACAATCATTAACCACATCATATATTTATTATTCGCAAGTCATCTAATGTCTCTAATATTAGTCTTTACATCATGGTTTCACTGTGCGAGAGGAGTCTAGGGTCTAACATCATGCGTTGCAATATAAATTCAGTGCGTGAAAGGACATATAAACCATAAATTCAACATGCATCATATTAAGCTTAGGCGCAATAGTATCATCCATTTAACTCAGTGCGTCCATTCAATCCATTAACTATATCACTCATTGACGCTCAAAATTCAATGCGCAAGAGAAACTATGCATTATTCGTGGCGCATCATATTTAATTATTACTCTAATCATTATTGTACATGGTAAACAAATTATCAACAAATATTGTTATACATTCCTTTTTATAATGTAAAAGACCAACAAAAGAGGTGATAAAGGGGAATTTCCCCAAACCACCTAGCATTAAATTTTGATTTAAGGGGTGACTAAGAACTACCATGTTGGTTGAAGGATGCATGACCATCAACACATAGTACAAGGTGAATTAAGGATGAATACACATTATCAGTTGGTATTCAATTCTATAGTTCCTAAAAGGTAAATATGTTAAGAATACCATTTAATAATTTGGGAAATCAAGCACATTTAAATATCATCTGTGTAACATCATATCTGATCGCATGCCAAATAACTTGGACATAACCCAATCTTTAATATGTAATAATATCAAAACATACTAAAGAAACAACCATAAAGAAAAGCGGTAAACCTTTAATTATTAGCTACAAAGAAAAACTATAAGCTATAAAACTTAATATTATATAAACACTTAATTAAGACAATCGATGGTCAGATCTCTCCATCCACAAATAGATATTGAATAATAATTGAATTATTAGTTGGATCTACTTTGAATGGGAAGAAGCGCAGATAAATCACTGTCCAACAAATTTACAACAAAAATCCAGGTAAGCAATCCCCTGGCAGATTGCTGACCAATAAGGGCACTGGAAAAACGTTGAGTAGTAAGTTAACTCCACTAATTGAGGGAAAAATGATGGTAAGAAGAGAAACTCGATGAGCATAAGATTGCAGTGATTCCTTCTTGTGGCTGGGAGAAAACGTTTCCCCGCACATAGGTAAGGTACAACATAGAGTGGGAGGGAGACAATTGAAGGACACACTGGGCGAAATTACTGCCAGTGTAGAGATAAATCATGATCATCCCACAGGGTAAGAGTGTTAATCCTGGGGATAAATCAAGGCCAAACGCAAATATGGTGAAGGAAATAAAAACATCGTTGTACAACAAAGACTCAATGTGTAAATGAGGTAAGGAGAGAGTAACACCCAGTTGAAGGGTTCAGAAAGTGAAGGTCTCAAGACACAAAAAAAATCGCAGAGAGTAATGGAGATACCCATGGCACTAAGCAAGGAAACGGTGACAAATTAAAAAAAAATGAAAATTCTAAGTGAAGAATGCAAAATGTAGAGCCTTCTAGGGTCAATTCAATGTAAAGAACCAGGAATTCGCCTAGAAAATAAAACTAACTTGTTGAGTTTAAAAGACCCCTGCCCCAAAATCGCAGAAAAATGAAGGTTTTATCCCATGCCCACAAATTGGAAACGCTAGGAATCTTATCTGAAATGGCTTAGTCAAAAATGAAAAGGGCAATGCCTTAATATTTCAAATGTTGCATGAAACAAGGAAATAAGTTGGGCAAAGAATTCAGGATGAAACGTTGAGACAAGGGGGAATATATAGAGATATATCCAACAATTGCAGGGAGGGAGATTCTTTTTGTTGAGAAAAGGGAGAACGCAAAGAGTCATCAAGAACAATGGCTAGGATAACATGCTGGGAGAAAATCACAAGGAAGAAGGGACGTAGAGGTGAACACATAAAAAGTAAAACATTGAGGTGAATTGGGATAGATTCCAAGATAATATATGCTGGGAATATCTAGACGATTAGTAGAGGTAAAACTAAAGAAAAAAGAGAAGGTTGGGCGAGGCAAGAGGCATAGAGTCAGGCCCTCTTTCATCAATGCAGAGGTAAATGAATATAATACTTAAGGATCCAATCCCTTAAATTAGGGTAGGGGTTTTGCCAAGGGAAAAAAACAATTAATCAACGATTACATTATTCTCTTAGAGCAAGGGTGGCAGAAAGAAGACAATGAGTGAGAAAATCCAAAATTCATAGAATGACAATCCATCTAACCTTATTCCAAACTACACAATATCAAGCATATTTCCAACTAAATTCATAATCCATTACATACATTTTAAACTCAATTACAAATACAAAATCAAAGATGACTACCGTAATCGACGAAATTTATTGTTGATGTTCTTCGGAAGCTGGCGCTCCTCCTTGCTTCCACTTTCTAATCATTGAGACCTCACCGGTACCTCACAACCAACGCCAGGGTTACTATTGTTCCCCCTAATCCCCCAGATCCATAAAGGGGGCACGCACACAAACCAGAGAAAAGCTAGCTCCCAGCTCGCCTTGGAAGTTCGAGCTACCACTCTTTATTTGAGTTGGGTATCCCAACTCCCACAAGAAAAATCAGTTAAGAAAAATACAACATCATAACCTTACGCATATCAGTCATGATCCCTTCCTCTTCTTTCTCATTACTTTTATAGAGTTCTTCTTAGTGACACTTGTTAATTGCATGTTAATTTCTTTTTATTAAAAAATTATTAGGAAATACTCTCCCCCATACACTTGTCACCTGATCCCTTGCACCAAAAATTCATTTATTTAATTTAGTTGATTGTCAATTTCCCTTACCCATCCTAAAATAACTCATAGAAATGCTCCTTGTTGTCCCTTTATTCCCTCAATTTCCTTTAATGACTGATGCCTTTCTTAAAATTTAGTTGAGTTTTATTTAGGAAAGTTCTCTAGACTAGATTCTTTTCTATGTTTCACATTCATTTTTGCATTCATTTCCCCTTTTTGACTAAGTTCCAACTTAGCATGTATTGCACACAAACAATAATTAATTCTTAGATAAAATATTTCTCCTTTCAATTCTTAATTTAATGTTTCTTCATCCCCCTTTTTATTAATTTATTAATGAGTTTTTTTTTTCTTCTTACTCTATTTAGAATTATGCTTAAATTTCAAATAGGCTTAGCATTTTTTAAGGGAAATTCATAATTAATAAAATTTACCCATTCAACATTTATTTTAGGTTGACCATGTCAAAATAAAATATTGTTTTTTAGGCACCTAGGTTCATTGACTCATATGTGTTAAAAAATAGTGACGTTCCCTTCAAGATGCACTACGTGCTCCAAGGGTGCCACTCGCCTTATTCACGTTTTATTTATGAAACGTTCCCTTCAAGGTGCACTATGTGCTCACGGGTGCCAATCAGATAGTGTCTCCACACTCTCAGGGAATACAAAATGGATAATAACTCCAAATCCCGCGTCACATAGTTCTCCTCATGCTTTCTTAACTTTCTTGAGATGTAAGCGATCACTCGACCGTATTTCATCAAGACTCCTCCTATGCCTTCCTTGGATGCATCGATGCATACCAAGAGGTCCTTGTCCATGTATGGGAATTTTAGTATCGTCATTATTGTCAATAGCTCCTTTCACCTTCGAAATGCTTCTGCACATTTCTTGATCCATACAATCTTCTTGTTTTTCTTCTCCAATTCCATAATCAGGTTTGCTATCTTCGAAAAACCTTCGATGAACCGTCGATAATATCCCTCTAAACCCATGAATCTACATACTTCAAGTAAGTTGGTCAGTGTGGGCCATTCCATAATAGCTTCTACCTACACTAGATCCACAACGATGCCTTCATCGGACATAACATGCCCTAAATAATGAATCCTTGATTGGTAAAAAGAGCATTTCGATAGTTTCTCGTATAATTTGTTCTCTCGTAAACACTGTAGTACCAAGAGTAAATGTTCGTCATGCTCTTCCATCATCTGAGAATATATCAAAATATTGTCAATGAATACTTGAACAAACTTGTCCAAGTATTCATGGAACACCACATTCATCAAGCTCATGAATACCCCTGGGGCGTTTGTCAATCCAAACGATAAAACGATAAAATCATAATGTACAAAATTCATCTTGAATGCAGTCTTAGGAATGTCTTCCTCCTTGATCTGTAACTGGTGATATCTTGATCTCAAGTCGATCTTCGAAAACACTGCCGTGCCCTTCATTTGATCAAACAAATCGTCTATTGTCGACAACTGATACTATTTCTTGGTTCTTTCCTTGTTCAGTTGATGGTGGTCAATGTAGAGTCTCCACGACCCATCTTTATTCCGTATTAAAATAACAGGTGCACCCCAAGGCGATACACTTGGATGTATAAGTTTTAGGTCCAACAACTCCTTCAGCTTCATTTTCAATTCCTGTAACTCAGGTGATGACATCTGATAAGGCATTCTTGCTATCGGTTCATTTCCATGTTTTAGTTCAATGGTAAATTCCAATTCCCTCTCAGGAAACAACCCTGGTAACTCCTCTGGGAATATATAAAAAATTCATGTACTACCGGAAAGTTTTCTAGCCCTTCCACCATGCCATTTTCGTTCAACACAAGGGTTGCATATAGCTTTCATCCCTTGTGCATGCTCTTTCGTAGTTGTAGGGAGGGGATGAACCTTAGGGAAACTCCATTTTTTCTTCCTACAATCATTTGTCTTTATCCCTCATCATCGATCAAACTCAACCATTTAGTCTTACAGTTATGTGATTCCAACCAATCCATACTGATTATGATGTCATAAGATCCTAAGATCATGACGTACAGGTTGGCCTTCATGAAAAAATATCCCAGGTTAAGGATACAGCCCATAACCTTTCCTCCAACCTTTTATTTGACTCCCGAAGCCATTTCCACGTAGCTAAACTTGTCTTATTCAACTTCCTTTACCTTAATTATCTTTAGCACTCCACCAGAAATAAATCTCTTTGTAGCACCTGAATTTATCAAAATACTAAAGTTCTGGTCAACAATGGTACTTGACGTCTCGAGCACAGTATACTGCTGCTCGGCCTAGGGGTTATTCATTGTTGCATGAATCTAGTGGGCCTTTCCCAAATCTCCTATTGTAGTGTGTCTGGCTGTCCCGGATGCTCTGGCCCTTTCAACTGGATAGTCACGCTGGTAATGTGGCTCTCCACATGTCCAACATCCGGTCTTTGGTCCAATAATCATGTCCCCTGAAGTAGAAGCTCATGTCCCTCGATGTAGAAGTTGATCGTCCACCAGCCTGGAACCCTTGTTTGTTCTGTTGAACATGCCTGAATTGATGTTGTTGCAGACGACATTGTTTCTCAGGTTGTGGTCCTTTGTAGGAAGTTCTTTGTTGAGGCGCTGGTCATTGTGGTGTCATGAATGTGGATCCTCTTGGAGTGCCTCGATACCCCGATGGATGTCTAGTCAGTTTCTGATGCTATTGTGTACCAGTTGTCGCCTGTCCCATCGGTCTCGCAGGAGTCCTACTCTGTCCCCCACTGAATATATCTTCCTCAGCTATGAGGGCCTTCTGGATAGCATCATGCAATGTGTGAGGCATTAAAATCCTCACTTTCGCATGAATGTTTACATTAAGGATGAACACGAAAGTGTTGACCTTAAGCTTCGTAGTGTTCAGATGTGGAGCATACCGAAGCATCTCCATGAAACGGGCCTCGTACTCGATCACTATACGACCACCCTGTCATAAGGCGTTGAACTCATTGAGATGATGCTCAATGAATTCCTCCGATGGATACCTCTCCCATAACCTCTCCTCGAACAGTTCCCATGACATGTCTTGGAAAACCATGTTCATTTATGGTAGGAGCGTCTTCCAAGATAGAAGAATGCTCACCTTCAGCTGAAATACCCCCATGCAAACTTTCATGTTGAAGGTATAGTTGTGAAGTACAAAGCACATCGTCAGGTTCTCCAACCACGACTCAGTGGATGCGTCATTCGTGGCACCTAAGAAATCAGGAAACTTTACCTTCTCAGTTTCTTGATGAACGCTACCAGTGCTGGCTGGGGTGCGGGTTGGACCCTCAGGGGGTACCGATGCCCTGAAATCATCTCTATCTAGATGTATAATCAAGGCCTCATACATCCTCTTAAAGGACCTCATCAACCCAACCACAACACCCATATCTATGTGTTCCTTTTGGACAACTTATTCTTCTCCTTGGGGGTTATACCCCTCTAGCGTGGATGCTATCGGAGGCGTCACGTTTCCTCCCCTGGCACCACATATTTTTCCTCTGCGACATCCTCTAACTATGATTACCTGCACGAATACAATTCAAATTAATTAGTGATAATTATAATCAAGTGTTTTCATAGTGGAAGGCGTAACGATCCCAAGTGGAAGGGTTGAACCCTCTCTGATACCATATGTAACAACCCCGTCGTTATGACGACCAAAGTGTCATAAAACAGGCAAATTGTTTTTGCATTAGGAAATAAACATCAAAATTAATCACATCATTGATGCATCATCCAATATATTATTGAAACAATAATAAGACAATATCATTCATTCGCGACATAAAGATGACACATTATTTCCATGAATAATGATACACATATCGATGCATTAACACAAATAAATAACTTCCCATAATCATTGCATTCATACAATAAATAATGATGCATGACAACACTAATCATAAATCACTCAATTCATCTCATAAAGATAATCATCATATAACATCAAGATAACATGAAATAACACAATGCTACTTAAGGATCATAAAGACAATCATAATAATGACATAAGATACTACTCGCCCAATCTACCCTGCAAAGTTAGGACCACTAGGACACATAAGAAATGCTCAAGCCCAGGTTCCAATTGATTTTAATCATTTAAGGTCTCAGGGTTGGCGACTGTTCTGAGGAAAAATGAGGTGTATACATCCCACTAACACAAGAAATCCTAAGAAACTAGTTAAATAAACAACATCTACGATAACCCAATTTAGAAATCCATCAATCCCAATTCAAAATTAAAAATGGCGCACGAGTAATCATTCACATTACTTATTATATATCATATCAATTTTCAATTCACGTAAGAAGTCTAATTCCTACAACAATCATTCGTTAATAAACTTAATGGCACAAATAAAAGTTGTTAATCCATCATTCATTAATACATTTAATGACATAAGTAAAGGTTGTTAATCCATCACATGAAAACATAAGAGAAGGCACAAGGTAAACGACTGTATTTATTTGTTGCATAAGGAAATATAATCACATACATAAAATCATACATCGCATTGAGTTGAGGCGAAAGAGTATCATCAATTAATTCATTACACAAAAGCTCTAAGGTCTAACAATCATTCAACACATCATATATTCATTACGCGTAAGTAGTATAATGTCTCTAATATCAATCTTTACATCATGGTTTTGTTGCATGTGAGGAGTCTAGGGTCTAACATCATGCGTTGCAATATAAATTCAGTGTGCACAAGGAAATATAAACCATAAATTCAACATACATCATATTAATCTTAGGCGCAATAGTATCATCCATTTCACTCAATGTGCGCATTCAATCCATTGACTATATCACTCATCGACACTGCAAATTCAATGCGCAAAAAAAACTATCCATTATTCGTGGCGTAACAAATTTAATTATTACACTAATCATTATTGTACATGGTAAACAACTTATCAACAAATATTGTTATACATTCCTTTTTATAAAGTAAAAGACCAACAAAAGAGGTGATAAAGGGGAATTTTCCCAAACCACCTAGCATTAAATTTTGATTTAAGGGGTGACTAACAACTACCATGTTGGTTGAAGGATGCATGACCATCAACACATAGTACAAGATGAATGAAGGATGAATACACCTTATCAGTTGGTATTCAATTCTATAGTTCCTACAAAGTAAATATATTAAGAATACCATTTAATAATTTGGGAAATCAAGCGCATTTAAATATCCTCTGTGTAACATCTTATCTGATTGCATGCCAAATAAATTGGGCATAACCCATTCTTTAATATGTAATAATATCAAAACTTAATAAAGCAACAAGCATAAAGAAAAGTGGTAAACCTTTAATTATTAGCTACAAAGAAAAGCTATAAGCTATACAACTTAATATTATATAAACTCCTAATTAAGACAATCAGTGGTTGAATTTTCTCCATTCGCAAATAGATATTAAATAATAATGGAATTATTAGCTAGATCTACTTTGAATGGACAGAAGCGTAGAGAAATCTTTGTCGACCAAATTTACAACAAAAATCCAAGTAAGCAATCTCCTGAAAGATTGATGACCATAAAGGGCGTTGGAAAAATGTTGAGCAATAAGTTAACCCCATTGATTGAGGGAAAAACGTTGGTAAGAAGGGAAACTCGATGGGAATAAGATTGCAGTGATTCCTTCTTGTGGTTGGACGAAACATTTTCTCCACGCATAGGTAAGGTAAAACGTAGAGCTGAAGGGAGCGAACAGAAGGACACACTGGGCGAAATTACTGTCGGTGCAGAGATAAATCAGGATTATGCCGCAGGGTAAGAGCGCTAAGCCTAGGGAGAAATTGAGGCCCAACACAGAGATGGTGAAGGAAATAAAAAAAATGTTGTACAACAGAGACTCACTGTGTAAATGAGCTAAGGAGAGAGTAACGCCTAGTTGAAGGGTTAAGAAAGTTAAGGTCTCAAACCCCAAAAACAATTGTAGGGAGTAATGGAGATACCCATGGCACTAAGCAAGGTAAAGCTGGAGAATTTTTAAAAAATGAAAAATGTTGAGTGAAGAACACAAAACTTGGAGCCTTCCAGGGTCAATTCGTTGTAAAGAACCAGGAATTCTCCAGGAAAATAAAACCAACTTGTTGAGTTTAAAGTACCTCCCCCAAAAATTCGTAGAAAACTGAAGGTTCTATCTGCTACCCAAAGGTTGGAAACGCTGGGAATATTATCCGAAATGTCTGAGTGAAAAACGAAAAGGGCAGTGCCTTAAGATTGCAAATGCTGCACGAAACAAGGAAATACGTTGGGCGAACAATTCATGATGAAATGCTGAGACAAGGGGGAATATATAAAGATATATCCAACAATTGCAGGGAGGGAGATTTGTTTTGTTGAGCAAAGGGAGAACGCAGAGAGTCATCAAGAACAATGGCCATGATAACATGCTGGGAAAAAAGCGCAAGAAAGAAGGGACGTAGAGGTGAACACATAAAAAGTAAAACGTCGAGGTGAAGTGGGATAGATGCCAGGATAATATATGTTGGGAAGATATAGACGATTAGTAGAGGTAAAACTAAAGAAAAAGGAGAGGGTTGGGCAAGCCAAGATGCAGAAAGCCAGGCCCTCTTGCATGAATGTGGAGGGAAATGAACATAATACTCAAGGATCCAATCCCTTAAATTGGAGCAGGGGTTTCTCCAAGGGAAAAAAAAAATCAACGATTAAATTCTTCTCTGAGAGAAATGGTGGCGGAAAGAAGACAACGAGTGAGAAAATCCAAAATTCATAGAACGAAAATCCATTTAACATTATTCCAAACTACAAAATATCAAGCATATTTCCAACTAAATTCAGAATCCAGTACATAAATTTGTAACTCAATCAAAAAAACAAAATCGAACGTGAGTACCATAACCGACCAAATTGTTTGTTGATGTTCTTCGATAGCTGGCGCTCCTCCTTTTTCTTGCTTGCGAATCGCTAAGACATCAGTTGTACCTCCCGGCCAACATTAGGGGTACACTTCTTCCCCCTAAGCCCCCCGAGCCGCAAAGAGGACGCAAGCACAAACCAGAGAAAATATAGCTCCTAACTCACCTTCCAAAGTCGAGCTACCACTCTCTATTCGAGCTTGGTATCCCAAATCCCATAAGAAAAATTAGTCAAGAAAAATCTGGAATCATAACCTTATACATACCAGTCATGATCCCTTCCTCTTCTTTCCCATTACTTTTATAGAGTTCTTCTTAATGACACTTGTTAATTGCACGTTAATTTTTTTTTATTAAAAAATTATTATGAAATACTCTTCATTGTACACTTGTCACTCGATCTCTTAGTTGCATAAGAAATTTATTTATTTAATTTAGTTAATTGCCAATTTCCCTCCCCCGTCCTAAAAGCACTCCTGAAAACACTCATTGTTGTCCCTTTATTCCCTCAATTTCGTTTAATGACTAACATCTTTCTTAAAACTTAGTAAAGTTTTATTTAGGAATGTTCTCTAGACTAGATTCATTTCTATGTTCCACATTCCTTTTTGCATTCATTTCCCCTTTTTGACTAAGATCCAAATTAGCATGTCTTGTACACAAACAGTAATTAATTCTTAGATAAATTATTTCTCCTTTGAATTATTAATTTGATTTTTCTTCATCCTCCTTTTATTAATTGATTAATTAGTTTTTTTTTTTTCTTACCCTATTTAGACCTATGCTTAAATTTCAACTAGGATTAACATTTTTTAAGGGAAATTCATAATTAATAAAATTTACCCATTCAACATTTATTTTAAGGTTGACCATGTGAAAATAAAATATTGTTTTTTAGGCACCTAGTTTCATTGACTCACATGTGTTAAAAAATCGCGACGTGCCCTTCAAGATGCACTATGTGCTCCAAGGGTGCCACTCGTCTTTATTCATGTTTTATTTATGCGACGTGCCCTTCAAGATGCACTACGTGCTTCAATGGTGCCACTCGCCTTTCACTGATTTTGGTAGTTGTCCAATCCTTGAAGTCAATACTCCATCAGGAAACCTTGTGGGATACTAAGGGCCTCTAAGGAATAAGGACCCTGTCTTATTGCGTACCCCTTAGAATCTTCTTAAGCGATTGTCTAAGTCTATCCTCGTGGCATCGTGGATCTCTCCAACTAGGTAATCATTAACCTACAATTCGAGCCACATCGGGAGTGCTGGTAGGTTGTGGCAGGGCTGTTGCTGATAAATGCAGAGAGAAAAGAATAGTATATTCAAATGTATGAAGAAGTACAGAACAGAACTGAAGAGATCATTACAATGTAAGATGGTTGAGCTATATATGCTCAAGCAAGACAAAAATAGAAAGTACAACTGTCCAGTACAGCTG
>ML795683.1:348836-392314 GCA_009831015.1 Picea engelmannii | reverse complement strand
TATATATATATATATATATATATATATATATGAGGTTATGATAGCAAGGGAAAACAACGATGGTTGAGTGCTCTAAGAATGCATTGCACTAAATAAAGAGATCTTTTTATGTGTTAATGTCAACACTCATGGTTTGACCATTCAACCATGTACTGCATATAATCAAATCAACAAAATATTTATAGGTTTTAATGTCTACACTCATGATTTGAGCATTCAACCAAGTACTGCATATAATCAAATCAATAAAAGGTACTTGTGTTGTAGCTTGTCAAGCATGGATTAAGGGTGCATGGATGTAGGGTATGATTACTTAGGAAATAAATTAAACTAGTGATAGTGTAACCACCAAATTAGTTTTATACCATGGTGTACACAATAGATTTCACACCATTGACTTAGCAAACCAACCAATGACTCAATAAGATGACAATGGTTCTCTTATGTAAATCAACAATTTAATTGAAGAAAAAATCCATTAAAACAGATCTAAAGGTAATTGTCATCACACACAATTGGGGGACAAATTAGATCCAACTTTGTTATTGTAATCGCAGCGATGAAGCATTGGGAATTCTTATCATGAAATAAATGAAAGGAAAAATTGAACGAGGTTAGTTGATTGGCAAAATTGAACGAGGTTAGTTGATTGGCATATAGATTTAAGTAAACTAATAAAAATTTCCAATGGAATGGTTTTCAAGGAAGTGGGTATGCATACAATTTCCCATTAGAAATATAACATCCAAGGAAAGATAAAAATGTTGATTACTAACAAACATACTTAATAACTAGTTCTAGAAATAGAAATGATGGCCAATATCTCTCAATCTCCCACCATCGATTTCATCTAGCTCTTAGATGAGTGGCATGAGATAACCAACGACCATGGTATTCACAATGGTTTGAGGGAATGGTTATGGAAAATATTTTGGTTTGTTAATTAAGTAGAGAATACATATGGATGTGGCAATATAGGACAATTAACCAACAAATGTAAACCACATAACAATTAACACACCATAACAATTAAGATTTTACCTTGAAAACCCAAATGGGAGAACTGAAATTTGAATGTCTTCACTTAGTTTCTGTTTTTGACAAATGTAGATTTACAATGCAGTGTGATGACCTTTTGGTCCATATAGAAATTTACATAATAAATATTTTATGCATCCTGTCCTACTCCACTAAGGGCATTTTGAATTGATTTGCTAGAGTATATATGCAGCATTGGGCTTTGTTGGGTCGCTAGAAGGAAAAGTGTCCTCATTGCTTCATTTCTTATTCTCTAATGCTCTTATCTCCCATTTCATCCTTGGTTGGAAACATTCCACTTCAAAGTTCCTTTCATTCTTTTCTTCTTTTGTTATGGTTCTTGCATTGTCATTGTTTGAACTCTCAATTTTGTTGATTGATTGTAAAAACTGAGTATTGCTAACCATTCATCATTTGTTTTGGACCCAAATGGGAAAACCAACATTTCAATGTCTCTTCTTAGTCTTTATTCTTGACAAGTGCGGAGTTACAATGCATTGTGATGGCTCTTTGGGCCATATAGCAATTTAGATAAAAATTAAAAAAAATTCCATCCTATCCTACTCCACTAAGCCCATTTTGAATTGATTTGATAGATTATATAGGAAACATTAGGCTTTGTTGGGTCACTAAAAGGTCAAGTGTCATCATTGCTTGATTTCCCATTCTCTAACGCTCTTCTCTTCCATTTCATCCTTTGCTGGCAAAATTCCACTTCAAAGTTCCTTTCGTTATTGTCTTGTTGTGTTTTGATGCTTGCATTATCATTGTTTAAAATCTCAATTTTGTAAGAACTGAGTATTATAACTCATTCATTATTTGTTTTGGATACATTTTAGATCATTTATCCCTAGAGAAAGATTTTTCTTTTGTTGTTATGTGTGCTTCTGTGTTATGGTTGTTCTATTATTTTGAATTTCACTTTTTATTGAATATTTATATGTGTTGTCGTTTTTTCTCCATTTGTTGTAGGTTGTTCTAAAAAATTAACACTCATAATGAAATATTTGTTATCGCTATACCTTATCTATTGATAAATGTTGGGTGAAGTGCATTGATCTCTTCAGATCCACATTCCTATACATTTTTGAATTAAAAAAACTCAAAAAAAAATATTTTGTATATTATTAATTGTTTAAATAATCTTAACTTTAATTTCATCTATATAAAATAATATTTTTAGAAATTAAAAATAATAAATAAATGTAAATAATATTAATATCATAACTATTAAATTCACAAATATTATAATCCAATTAAATTCACAAATATTATAATCCAAATGTAAAGCCTAGCATATTCACACATACATATCCAAATTCCTCAAATACTATGATATTTCATAACTTCTTTCTTTCTTTAATGCTATGTTATTTCATAACTTGCTTTATTTCTTTAATGAATAAAAATGTGAAAGAATAATTTTAAACCTATGAAACTTAATCATCTAAAAAAACAAACTTCTCAATCTTCCAAACTATTTAAAAATATCATCAACATAAAATTATAATCTATAATTAAAATAGTATATGTAAGTGGACATTGATTATTGTTGAAAATACTAAGACAACTGAAAGGGGGTTGAATCCGTTATTATTGTGCTTAAAGAAATTATGACTATTCAAACAATTTTTAATCTCTTCCAAGTGATCATCAATATTATACAACATATGAACAACATGAATAATGAACATCAGTCACACATAAGATATACACATAGACAGATTTTCACGAGGAAACCCATAAATGGAGAAAACCTCTTCTTCTTCGAATGATAGGCAGTCTTTTAAGTTTTGTACATCATCTAAGTTTGAGCACCAATTCAAAGTGAGGCTACTACCTCTGTTTTACAAGCTCCAACTTGTTGAGAGCACCAACTTTCTGGTTTCTCTAGCACCCATTAGAAGGAAGAATCAACTCCCTAAATGTTCCAACACCAACTGGACTTATACAAGCACCAACTTGCATACAAAAAACTCTGTGTTTTCCCGAGCACCAACCTGTTTTCTAGCCACAACTAGATGGAAGATACAACTTCCAATATTCAAGCACCAACTTGAATATCAGAGGACCACAGTCCTTCCTAGCACCACCCTACCTCCCTGTTTTCTAGCCACAACTAGATGGAAGATACAACTTCCAATATTCAAGCACCAACTTGAATATCAAAGGACCACAATCCTCCCTAGCACCACCCTACCTCCCTATTTAAGAATAAAGGATTGAATAACAAACAATACAGGTGTCTCACTTCTTACCCCTTCTTCTTTGTTCTGCAATTCTTCTCTGCTTCTATCTATTCTGCAATTCTGCTCTGGTTCAAACCGTTTTGCAATTCTGCTCTTGCTTCTATGTTTCCAACATCTGTTTCACATTTCTGAGTTTCTACGTTTCTTACAGTTCAACTCATTTTTCACTCAGAACAACTAACCTTGTATAGTCATGGCATCGCTAGTTTTATGCCCACTACCTCTTTAGTTACACCTCGAATCTCTTAGGGAAAAAATGCCTAAGCAAATGAATCACCAACCGTTCAAGAATGATGATTCAGTTCAACTAACTGAATCATAACTGAACAGTTAATCATGAAGAGCAACAATAGCCCTTTGATCAACTTTCCAAGTATCCAGCACCATTGGATTACAAGCGCGGGGTATCGTGTTGATTTCACGATTTCGCATTTTGGTATTCTTGTGATAGGATTTCTCGACACTCCATGTTGTGATCTCCAAAAATTTGAAAAGAAAAGAGCTTAGCTAGACTAGCTCCTTCCCTTCTTGTGACCATCGACAATGACCTGGCGCTTATCCACAAAGCACTTTGCGATTCGCAACTTCAGGACTCCTGTGATGAAGAGTCTCGACTCTTTATGTCATGATCGCCGAAATGGAGCTTTGTTGGACTGGTTCCTTCCCTTCTCGTGACCATCGATGGTGACTAGGCGCTTATCCACAAAGCTCGCTTCATGATTCACAACTTTTGTTGTGAGTCTCCTTGACTCCTCCAACTCCCGGTATCTGAAACTCTGAAATGGAGCCAGATCAACAGTCCACACTCTCCCTTTGATCGACGACTCATATTAAGTCACGGTTTTGCATATCAAGAGTTTCCACACCACTCTCCGTTGACTCCTCCAATGTGCAAGTCAGCAAAGTTCTAATCGCTTGCCACGTGTCCTCCTTGACGATGGACGGTCCTCCTGCTTTCGGGACTTTGTAAGACCAATTCATCTTGTACATAAAGATCGTGCTCCTTCTTCTTGATCCAACGATGGTCGGTCCTCGCGCTCAGATCCAACATCTGAGATTTGTTCTCTTCTTTTGTGCGTTCCTCCTATCTGCATTCAGATCTAACGGTCATCGAGAATTCTGAGTGGGTGATCCAATGATCAATTTTGATCTTCATTGTTAATCTTGCCATGCCATCATCGTTGCGCTGCTAATCGTGTTGATCTCACCATCAATTCGTTGCGTTGCTGATCGTGTTGATCTCGCCATCAATAAAAAACATGTTGCCTGCATCTTTTGTTTATAAATATGCCAACAATTATAATATGGAATTAAAATAATGTATGTAAGTGTACATTGACGTGTCACAAACAAATGATGTAGAATTAATATTGAACTAATTTCCATGAAAAATTAACATTGAACTAATTGCCATAAAAAATGTCCAACACTACTAAACCAACTCAAATCTGAAGTAAAATTAATAGAAACAAAAATTGCATTAATGGATGCACCACCTTATGGTTTCATATAACTTATAATCAACCATTCTAAAATTATAAAAAATATCTATAACTACAAGTTTGCAAAATTTAGAACCTTATCCTACTAAAATAATGAAAGTATAATGAAAAATTTAAAACCTAAAATAATGAAAGTGTAATTGAATAAAAATAGTTAACTCATTACTTGATATTGGTCTCATCCAAAATAAAAATATTATATCAAATTCCTTTGAAAAGAGAATTCTAAAATCCAAAATTGAAGATCTAACCTTTTTTGCACAATAGCTTCATTTCACTACTTTTGATGGAGATAATGAAACTTAATTCATCACCTATAACCATTCATTTAAAGCTAAATTCATGGCCTCTTGATCTTATCATCACTTTGATTCCCTAGAGCATGGTACTTTGGGTTCACCAATGATAAACTTGGTGCTCCACCCATACCTTAAATATATGAATGCACATTTACCAATAAACCTAAAATGTCATGGCCAACTGCAATATGGAGTTCCTTAGCAATATCGAGATATCTAAAGGTTGATCAGCAATTGCTCGAGCTCTACCTCTTTTAACTCATAGTGATGTAAGACACCCTTAGCTACTTAATATTATATTATTTTCACATAAGGTAGCTTTGCAGAATTAATTCGCTTAAGTTGACTTTAGGATTTAAACCTTCTAGAAGCATTTCCAATTCTGAGGAAGTAAATAATATATAAATATATATTGCATCATGCCAACTTTAATGCATGAAATACCATCATTGACTTGTCATTTACTTGTAAATTATAGTTCAAAGTAAGCTAAGCACATGAGATGACTTCACTCCACCCAAAATAAAATATCTAATCTCCTATTTAATAATCTTATATTTATTTATAATAATTAAATTATCTGGCCATAAGGATTGGCGGAAAAAAACTGGCCATAAAGATTAAGGAAGTACAACACTATGAAAGATATAATTTTTAATATGAAATCAAATTCATTCAGTTTTTCCCATAGCTAGCAGGAGCAGGTTAACTCCTTGTGAAAGATATGTTTTTGAATGTGAAGTCAAATTTATTCAGTTTTTCCCATAAGGAGCAGGTTAACTATATTTAACGAACAAACTACCAGTGACAGAAAATTTGCCGATCAAAATGGGAGTTGGAAATTAATGACCTATTAACACAGTCTATGTTACATTTTTAAACTAACTTTTATAATCAACTTTCTGGGTGAATCATTTAAGCCACAATGTAGTTGTTAAAAAGCTCTACTTTTTTGTTATATTATCTAAAAAAATTTAATTTTTGGTTATTTTTTTAATATTATTTGCTCAATTTTATTCAAAATCTCAAAAAAAAAAATGTGTTAAGTGTAAAGATCTCAGGGATTAAGTTTATATAATCTAAAACAGATTTAAAAATTGTATTTATAACAATGAACTTATAAAACATGGAAATGGTTTTATAAAGAAAACGCAATCTAATGTTAAAAGAAAGAATTATATTCAGAAAAGCTATATCTATAATCCTGAATATTGTAAACGTTTTTTATTTTTATTTCAGAGGAACAATAAAATTTCAATCTAAGTTGTCATTTGAAATTGTCGTTATTTTTATTGGCTAATTTTTTTATTTTTTTTTTTAAATCTGGTTGTGTTTTGTAGAGTTCAACAAGTGTTAGGATCTCAACGAATTGCCACAGAGTGAAGAGAAATGGAGGAGACACAGAATGCTTCTAGTTCAGAGAATGAAGTAAAAGGAATGGATGTCCATTTAGGAGGGGAAGAATCAAACTCCAATGTGCATGGAGAAGAGATAGATAAGGAAGGGTGTATGATGAAAATCATTGAACGATTGCAAAAGGACACCCAGGTTCACCGAGCTGATAACAAAAAGCTCATGAAAGCCAGGGATCAACAAAGAAAGTTAAACTTAAAGTTGATGCAGAGTCTGGAAAGAATCAAAATGAAATTGGATAAGGAGAGTGACTCAAGCAAAACAGGGAGTTGCAAGAATCCTGAGAGGAAAAGAAGATCAAGAAGTGTCAGCAGGCATCATCATCACTACCCGAAACATCCCAATAAGGAGACACATAGTAGTTCAAGCCCATATCCTACGAAAAAACATAAGAGATCTGGAATGAATGAACTAAAAGGTGAAATGAACAAGATTAAACCTCCTATGTTTGACGGAGAACACAAGGAAGATGAAGATGTTGAGACATCGTTGTTGGGCATGAGAAAATATTTCCAACTGCAGAACTATTCTTCTCATGCAGAGGGAAGAATTGCCATTTACCAATTGAAAGGAAAGACATCTGTATGGTGGGAGCAGCTTGTGCAAGTACATCACGTCAGAGAGAAGAATATTACTTGGAGGGAGTTCAAGAATCATTTTGAAAAGAAGTATTTAACTAAGAGGTACTATGACAGAAAGAAGAAAGAGTTCTTTGAACTCAAACTGGGCAGCATGACCATTGATGAATATGAAGGAAATTTTTTGGAATTGTTGAAGTATGTTCCTTTCATCAAGGATGAGACTGTCAAAATTCAAAGGTATCTTAGGACTCAAGATCTAGTATGATGACCCAAAGACTATGGAAGAAACTTTAAAAAGAGAAAAATGTTTATATGATCAACAAAAAGAAAAGCCTACTTTACAAAAAGCTTGGGAAGACAAGAAGAAGTTTAAGAGGGAGCAAAGGAAAAAGGGAAACAAACCACAATTTTTGAGGAACAGTCCTAAAGGACAACCATCTTTTAGAGAGCCTAGGAAGGCTGAAGTGGGTGGACAAATGCCAATACAACCGCCTATGGAATGTTGGGGTAGTAAAGGAAATCATAGGTACAGAGTTTCCCCCACACAAATGACAAAGTGAGAGATGTGCACAATGTTCAGCAGGAAGAAATAGTGGAGGACATGGACAGTAGAATACCAAGGATCTACTAAGCCCTGGACAACAAGCAAGCAGAATATCAGTCGCACATGATTGAATTTGAAGGTGGAGCAAGAAGACGTCTTGAAAGTGCATCCGATGAGTATATTGGATCAGAAAAGAAAGCAGCTCTGGAATCGAGCCATAGGGCTTGTAAAAGACCAGTGGACCTAGTACGATCTTGAGGACTCAACATGGGAGCATGAAGATGCTATGCGGGCAGGGTACCCACATCTTTTTGAAGATTTTGGAAATATGGTATCAGAGCATATTGTAACATCCCCGACCCTCCAGAGACTGGGTAATGCCACTATTGCAGAATATATACTTATATATATAAATGACATGCATTTCAATGAATTAAAATGATTAACACAGAGTAATCAAAAAATTATTGCTACCATATACAATCAATGAAAACTAACATTAATTCATATACAAACAAAATATCAGGCTCCCGGCCTTGGCATCTGACTCACCAGCCTAATAAACACATAAGTATTTCATCTTACAACCACTTGAATCACCATCCTATAAGAAAAATTACAATTCAAAAGGGGCTCGGCCTTGGAGTATTACAATCACCTCCCTTTATTTTTGCACTGTCCTTAGTGCAATTTATTTACAAAACAACAACAAGATTTCCAAAATCTTCAAAAAGATGTGGGTACTCTACTCGCAGCATCTTCATGCTCCCATGTTGTGTCCTTAGGACCGTACCAGGTTCACTGGACCTTTACAAGTCATGTAGCTCGATTCTGGAGCTGCTTGCTTTTCTGGTCCAATATACGCACCGGATGCACCTGCAAGACGCCTTCTTGTTCCACCTGAATCACATTCCAATCGATTACATGATTAGCATCAGGTATATATTTTCTAAGGAATGAAATATGAAACACATTATGTAGAGTCATGGATGCAGGCAATGCAAGCATATATGCAACTGGTCCAATCCTTTCTAGGATTTCAAATGGCCTGCAAAATCTGACTGCCAACTTGGAATAGTTTCCCAGCTTCAGGGAACTTCTGTTATCTTTTACTTTTATAAAAACATGATCACACACTTTGAACTCCCTGTGGATCCTGTTCTTATCAGCATAACTCTTCTGCCTGTCTTGGGCAGCTTTCCAATTCTAATTAATCTTCAGGATTTGTTGTTCCATTTTCTTAAGAAACTTTGTCCCAACTACTTCTCTATCAGCTGGATTATCCCATTTTATTGGAGTATTGCACTTTCTTCCATAAAGTGCTTCAAATGGGCTCAATTTCAACGATGCTTGATACCCATTGTTGTAGGGAAATTCTACCAAGTGTAGGCAATCTTCCCATTTAGATGGTCTGTCCATCACATACATCCTTAACATGTCCTCTATCACTTGGTTGACCCTCTCTGTCTGCCCAACGGACTCAAGATGATAAGTAGTGCTAAAGTTTAGATTCGTTCTGAACCCTTTGAATAACCCTTTCCAGAATTTTGAGTTGAATTTTGGGTCCCTGTCAGACACAATTATCTTGGGAATACTGCGCAATCGTTCTATTTCCCTTAAAAATATATCAATGACATTAGTTGTCTTGTGAGTAGTCTTTAGTGGAATAAAATGGGCAGCTTTCGTAAGCTTGTCCACCACCACCATGATTGAATCATGCTGCTTGTCAGTTCTGGGCAATCCTATGATGAAATCCATTTTCACTGCCTCCCACTTCCACTCAGGGATGGGTAAAAGTTGTATCAACCCTGTTGGGTGCCTATGCTTAGCTTTAACCTTTTGGCACTCCATACATCTGGTGATGTATTCTGCAATTTCCTTTTTCATACCTGGCCAAAAGTAATGACTCTTGACTTCTTCCACAGTTTTCTGATATCTAGGGTGCCCTGCATAAGGCACATTATGCATTTCATTCAAAATCATAATTTTCAATTCCTCGACATTAGGTACATAAACTATTTTCTTGTATAGAAGTGTTCCTTCAGCACCTAACTTATAATCTTCCACTTTCTGTAGCATATTACCATGTTGTAGCTTTGCTACCAACTCCATGTACTGTAAATCTACATTTACAGCTTCCAAAATTATTCCTTTAATATTAGTTCTGTACATGCTAATGGCCGAAGCATGCAATTCATGAACTCTCCTACTCAGTGCATCAACCACTTTTTTTCCTTTCGTTTGATATGCTCGGTATCAAAGTCATACTCACAAAGAAACTCCAACCACCTACTCTGCCTAGCATTCAAGGTTGCTTAATCAAACAAATACTTCAGACCATTGTGGTCTATTCTCAGTTCGAACCTCTTTCCCATGAGGTAATGCCTCCATTTCTTCAAAGCGTGAACGATGGCTGCCAACTCCAAATCATGAGTTGCATAGTTTCTTTCGTGCTCTTTCAACTTTATGGATTCATAACAAATTACGAATCCATTCTAACTGAGGACTCCTCCTAGTCCTTCTTTGCATGCATATGTGCACACTACAAAGTGTTTATTCGGATCTGCAATCCTTAGGATTGGAGCACTAGTTAACAACTGCTTCAATTGTTGGAAGCTCTTCTCACATTCTTCAGTCCACTGAAACTTCTTCTCCTTCCTTTGCAAGGAAGTGATAGGGTGAGTTATCCTTGAGAACCCTACAATGAACCTTCTATAAGAGCCAGCTAGACCCATAAAGGATCTAACTTATGTCACATTCTTTGGCATTTTCCATTCCTTGATGGCTTATATCTTCTCTAGATCTACAACTATCCAATATTTTGAAATGATAGGCCCTAAGTAATGGATCTTCTTTTGATAAAATGAGAACTTTCTGAATTTAGCATACAGTTGGTGCTCTCTTAGCACCTACAACACCATCCTAAGATGTTGTTCATGCTATTCCTTCGACTTGGAATATACCAGGATGTCGTCCAAAAAGACTATGACAAACTTGTCCTGATATTCTCTGAACACACCATTCATTAGGAACATAAAAACAACGGGTGCATTTGACAATCCAATTGGCACCACTGTGAAGACATAGTGACCATACCTTGTTCTAAAGGTAGTCTTACTGATGTCTTCATCCTTAATTCTTACCTGGTGATATCCTGATCTAAGATCTATTTTTGAAAATATCTTAGCATCCTTCAACTGATCAAAGAGATCATCGATCCCTGGCAGAGGATACTTGTTCTTAACAATCACTTTGTTCAATTGTCTGAAATCGATGCACAATATCAATGTTCCATCCTTCTTCTTCATGAACAGGAACAGGGCTCCCCATGGTGACACACTTGGGCGTATATACCCTCTCTTCAGAATCTCTTCAAGCTGCATTTGCAGTTCTTTCAGCTCTGGTGTACTCATTATGTAAGGATATTTTGATATTGAAGCTGCTCCAACCATCAAGTTTACAAAAAAGTCAATAAATCTTTTCGGGGGTAGTCTGGGTACCTCCTGGAATACATCTTCAAAATCTTTTAATACTTCATGGTCTTCAATACTTGATACCTCATCCTTAAATTCTTCCTCCACATGGGCTGCAAATAATTGACATCTTTTTCTGTAGCACTTATTCAGCTGCATTGCTAAGATTTATCTAACAATAACTGCCCTGAGACTTTCTTGGATTGTTCTTTGATTTCCTTCCTCATCTAGGAAAGTGGATGCCTTGTTACGACAGTCCAAGATGGCATGGTGTTGGTGTTGAAGGAAAATCTCCCTGCAGATAGGTAGGTCTCCTCTTGAGAGCTAGACTCTTAACTCTTAAAACAGAAGACGCTTAACGTGAACACTGACTTCCTTTCAGATCTATAAAAACTAATGTATGAGGAGGAAGGAGAAAATAAGTACCTTTTACCGATGTTTTTCCCTGCACACTCCGAGTTGAGCTCCAAGCTTTCGCTCCTCGATGAGCTCTGTAGACAAACAATAGTACAACCACTTCCTACTCTATTGATATTAGCTTGAAATAGACCTATCTATCAGAGACAAGTTCATGTGATATTAAACACAAACTAGAAAGAAACATGCCAAGCATGTCATATTGATGAGAAAAATGACAGAAGTAACTTACAACCGTAGATGCGAATGCGACAACTTCGTCAAGTCCCCTTTGTCTAACCCTTGCTCAAAGATCCACGATCCGGATGACAACAACTTCACTGATTACTTTCCTCCAGTTCACTTTGTGTTTCCTAAGAGATCATAGGTTTCATGCTTCCAATTCTTCCTCCTTTTCACCATGATAGAGCATGTTTATATAGGTTTAGAGAGGCCTAACCTCTCGAGGTTTCTTTAGGGTAAGTTGAGGATTTCCCTCCTTAAGCTAGGGATCTTCTCCTAAGATCATAGTTGAACTAGGAATTCGAATGCAACTGCCTTCCAAGATTGAAAGATCTTCCCCTTATTATCCTCAACAGATCAACTGCTGCCCAGAATAGGTAGCGCTCCCTCAAAAAGGCCATCAGAGCGCTATAGTGCTCCCTAGTAGGCTTTAGGGGGGCGCCAACGCTCTTAAAATCCATAGCGCTCCCTCAGAAGGGTTGTTTGGTGTTATAACACTCCCTAGCACTTTGTAGGGGAGCGCCAATGCTCCTAAGAGTGATATAGGGGAGCGCTCTCTTCTAAAACCTTAGATTGAAAGATTCTTTCAGGCAGCAAGAGGTACTTAACTTCAGTTAACCATCCCTCTTCCTTCAAATCAAGTGTTTGAGGCATTTTAAGTGTCTTCTTAATGTCATTATAAGTATGACATAGGTATCATGGCAGTATGATTTGCTTGATGCTTGCGACACTTGTGAGCAACATGCGACACTTATCAAAGCGAGTAATGTTGATGTGTAACAGATTTCCCTCCAAAGTATGAAGTTAGAAGATGAGAACTGATAACTGAAATGATTTGTAGAATTTCAAGCAAGGGTATAAACGTGAAGAACCTGACAAAATATGCACACAAACACCCAACAATTATTATGATATGTTTCAAACCCAAGGCAGGCATACCTATGTTTGGGTGATCAAGACTTGCAAGATATGGCTGCCATAAAATACACTGCGGATCCATAATTGTATTGATAAAAAGGTATAGCCACTGAGGATATAGTGTGGATCTATACTCTGATGACCTGAACTGATCGTAGCCATGAAGAATACACAGTGGATCTACGAGATGACAAGACATAGCCATGACCAATACAAAGTGGATCTATGTAACAGTATATGTGTCATTGTTCAAGAGAAACTCCTTCGCAACCTTGGCAAAGTACATATCAAAGTGATCACTCAACTCAGGGTATTATTACCGATCCTGATGTAGTACAAATCTAACCATGTGAATAGATGTCCTGATGTCGAACATGGTAGAAACCACTTGATTACCGATTAATGATGTAAACCGTTAACAAGCGCGAGGGAGATCACCATTAATGTCAATGATTCCCAAGGTAACCTAGTACATTCCAACGAATGTGAATGGATGAGCTGGATTCGAACATCCATGGAATCATCCGATCAGAGGTCAATGATGTAAACCCACTATCGAACGTGAGGAAGCATTCCATTGAGGCATGCAGGTCCCAAAGTACTAATTGGTTTCTAAGTCTAATTCTTGGATAATGTGTTGAAGTCGACAGGAATAGGCTCGTCGAAGGAGGGCCTTAATGTATCCCCCATCAATGACACGAAACGGACATAGAGATGTAATTAGTAGATCACATGAACATGGATTGACATGGGTATTGAGACAAGATATTTGTGATGGATGACTCTCTAGGCGGATAATTCCCTTGAACACTGAGGCATGAGAGCAGAAACATGACATGGACCAAAACTTGATGATGTAGTAGATGCTTTGACTTACGTCAGGTGAACCAAAGGAGTGAAAGAAAATCAAAGGATTGGCTCAGTGCAGAGGTTCAACGGATTATAATGCATGCAAAAGACAAAGTGTCATGTTCAAGGGCGACTCTAAGAATTACTTGGTAATGCTCTCAAGAGACTGCATGGATTGCTTCTTTCAAATTTTCCCCCATCCAGATAGACGAGTACCTCTTTTTAATTTAACGAGCTCGAGGAGGGTAACACATGCTCTATATAACTCACCTTCGGTAAGCTCCTCTTCCTTTGTTTAACGAACTGGAAGAAGTAAGGGTTCGGTCCCATACGGGCCTATCGATGTTCGTTTTAGCGAGTCCAAAGACAGAAAAATCAAAGGATTTTCATGATTATAGAGTCTGGAAAAACACTTAAAAGAGAACTCTCTCAGTTCCTTTTTCGTACAGTTAGTCTCACGAGGCCGAAAAAGAGATAAACTACCACTTGAAAGATGCCCTTTCGAACCTTTTAACGAGTGTGAAAGGAAGCAAGATCACTTGATGATCTTTTCATATTTAGAGAGTCTGAAAAGAGTTTAAAGATGACTCCAGGGGGTTCCTTTTTTGTGTGTCCATACGGGTCCGAAAAATAGATAAAAGTCTACCCGGTGTGTTCTTATATTCTCGAGATTGAAAACGAACTAAGACTATGCTCGTGGATGTGACAAGGTAAACAAACGATCAGAACTGCTTTGAAACCTGTAGTGTCAAAATTGCAATCCATAGGTTTAGTGAGGCCATTATATTGTCAAAGAAACCCACAAATAACTATACCTTATAAAAATGGAAATTTATAAATAGTAATACAAGAAAAATCTTCATTTACCATTTTATTTTGCATAAGGATTTGTAGCAGTGGAGATTCTCATTTTGGAAGTGGATCTTGTTTTGCTCGATACCAGAGCTACGGTTGACCATTTCTCTCACCGTTTGGACCAGGTAGATCTTCATCTCCCCTTCTTTCAATGACATGGTTCAATATTCATTTTCACAACAATATTTAAATTAAAAAACGAAGCCCTAGGGCGTTCCAAAAAAGATCAAATCGACCTCTAATCAAAACGGTGGGAAAAAGACATTTGTTTGCAAAAACATTTTTAGAGGGTGATAGCATAGATGCCAATGCCTTGACACTTGAGTAGATAGGTCGTTTTTGTCAAAGAATCCATAAAAAACTCAAAAATATGCCCACGCAGCCATTATGATTTTTTTTTTTAATTTTAAAACATTTTATTGTTGTGTGATGATTATTGAGTGATAAAAAGAGGGTGTGGTCCTTCTTGAATAGTATGGGAAATAGATTTCAAGTTTTTAAGTTGCTTAAGAAATCGCCGAAAAATTGAATAATGAAATTATTTGTTTTTTGTTTATAGGTGATTTCGGCAACGACCATGATTAAGTGGAAGGAATGGGAGCATGAGCTCGATGATTTGGCTGCTTTGTGGAGTCCTCGTACGCGGGCCGCGTTGAGAGATTGTGGCCTTCTGAAATTCTGCAAATTGCAAAAGATGAAGAAAGAGATTCTCCTGCTTGAGCACATAATCAGTTTGTGGGATGTTGCAGAGAAAGGGTTTCGGATCAGAACACAAATTCTAACCATCGAGTTGGAAGATGTATATTTCTTGACTGGCCTCTCGAAAAGAGGGGTTCCTATAGATTTTTTCGGACATAGGGCGCTTTCTGAGCAAGTGGGTGTGTATATCTGGCACGTCATTATGTCCCATGAGCAAGAATGGTAGGGGGTAGAATCCCAATCAAGGATATCAGAGAGTTACCCCTTCGGTCTATTTTGTTCACCATCACGAGTGTGATGGGAAGAACTAGCACACATCTGGCGTCGAGATCACAAGTAGCTTATGGTGTACAATGTTTGGATCCAACACTGTTTAACTGGAGCGCAGGGTTTCTTCGGAATGTGAAGGAATAGGTTTCGAGGTGTAGGATGGGGCAGAAACAGTTCGGATATGGTTCTTTCCTGGTCTCATTCTTCTTAGAGTGCATCCCCCAGATGCAGCCTCAGATTGCATTGGCGGTATGACCAGTGGGAGAACCACAGATGGAACGGTGGACTAGTCTGTCTCCGAGACTAGTGGCAGAGTCAGAGTTCCGTTTCACTGGTGACTTCTTAGCTTGGCTGAGACGCCAATATATTTGGATAGAAGACTTCCCATATGTCGAGGTGGACTTTTGTGGGAGCATAGATTTGATTGTACCCGCAGGGGAAGATTGGGATGCGTCGAGTGAGAGACTAAGCAACACCTTGTCTAGTTTTTTTTTTTAAGTTTTTTAACGTATATATATATATATATATATATATATATATTTGGGTACATAGAAGAGTTTTTTAATGGATGTATTGTTTTCAACATGCAGACAAGGGAGTAGTATGCCCGCCTGAGATACCAATACCAGGATGTCGCGGGGGTGCTCCTGTTGCAGTAGATCTAGGGGCACCAGTGATAGGTCTCCGGGAGGTTGAAAGAAACCTTCAAGGCCTCACGATGGGAATTCCTCTTCTACGGAGGAGAGAAGTTCCTTTACATCTACAGAGAAACACTGTGGGGGTGCCAGAGAATGTTAATTCTCTACTGAGACGCGTAGTGCATGCAGTGATATGTTACTCTCAGCACACAGCAGTGCAGAGAGATTAGAGTCGCTCTGGTGATTGTATATTTTGTATCACTTGTCAGACGATGTTGTATGGGTGTAAAGACCCAAAATTTTTCTCTTCCAAATACTTTTTTGATGTAATCAAAACATTTTCAGTCATGCTATGTATATATATACAGTTCTGAGTTTTTACAGTGCCAAAAATTTTGTACATGATGATGCCTTTAATGTGATGTGTTTTAATTTACATGTGATGTACAATTTGTTTTCCTTCATGAAACCTTATCTATGGGTGAGATACCGATCCATGATGTAATTAGATAACGAATCCGAAAAATTGTTGAGTTCTCTTGGAATATGTTTGTATTCGATGTAATCAAATATTCGTTCAAGACGACGAACTTGTAGGTGGAGACATAGCAGGATAGGATTACGAATAACATAGATACGATTGAGTTGATAGACGATGAGTTGGGAGTCTAGGTTAACAATGATACGAGAGATATCTAGGGAGGAGGCTTGGGTCAAAAGTCTGATGAAAACATGATATTCTGCCATGTTATTAGTCATTGGTCCTAAGAAAATACCTCCTGAACTCACCACCTCGTCAAATTGGTAAATGACCCATGTTGCCGAAGAAATGTTCTGGGTGTGTCGAATAGCACCATCCGCAAACCTGACAAAGTTAGGAAAGGAAGACGTCATCTGTGCATGAAAACACAAGGCACAATTATGAGTGGCAAAGGTAAATAATCGAGCACGTGAAAGAAATAGACACACCAAACTAAAATACAATAATGTACAACGTACACATGCTAGGTGATCTAGGCATAGTACTTTTTAAGGTAAAGCCCATTCCGGGGCTCTCCTAGGGAAATTCCATCATAATCGACTAACTCGTAGGCGCCTCTGTGCAGAACACGTTTCAAAATGTAAGGGTCATGCCACAGAGGTTCTAACTTACCTGTCCCTAGTTTGTCATGAGCCTGGTCATAGACAAGGACTAAGTCTCCTTCTGCAAAAGCCCGAGGATGGACAGATTTGTTGTATTGATTTTTTATCCGTTTTTTATTTGCCTCATTAACGAGAGCGACATCACGACGTGTTTCGTCCAGTTTGGTCAGATATAAGAAACGTTCTTCTTCGGCAGAAGTATGGGGTAGGAGTTCTACTTTAAGTTTCAAAGATTGAATTTCACACTCGATTGGTAAAACGACTTCGATGCCATACACTAACTGGAAAGGAGTGAACCCAGTTGCGGTTTTCATGGAAGTACGGTAAGCCCAGAGAGCGGAGAAAAGTTGTAGATGCCAGGATGTCTTATTTTCCCCTACCATGCGTTGAATCATGGTTTTGAGGACCTTGTTGATGGCTTAAACTTGTCTGTTGGCCTGAGGATAGTATGGGGATGAGTTTTCATGGAGAAAACCCAACTTGGCATGCAATTCACTCATCATATGATTCTTAAAGTGTGCACCATGATCAGTGCCAATGGCGCATGGTACACCAAAATGAGTTATGATGTGGTTAAAAATAAAAAGAGTTGCGGTACAACCATCGTTCAGAAAGGTAGGCATAGCCTCAGCCCATTTGGTAAAGTAGTCGACGACGACGATTATATAATCGTGCCCCCCGGCTGAGGTAGGCTTACATTGCATAAAATCGATACCCCACTTGGTAAAGGGGCCGATGGCGATAACGGGGTGCAATGTAGTAGGGTGGGTGCGTGCCTTGTTGTTAAAAACTTGGCAGGGTGGGCATTTTTTGACTGCCTCAATACAATCTTTGAAAATCGAGGGCCAAAAATAGCCTGCACGTAGAATTGTTTGGGCTATGGCCATCCTACAGAGGTGACCGCCACAGGCTCCAAGGTGAGATTCGTTCAGAACGCGTTCATCCTCTGCATGAATCAAACATCGTCGAAGGATAATGTCAATACCACGGCGATACAAGGTGTCACCGACGATAAAATAACGACGAGAATGGTGGCGAATACATCGACGCTCTTCATGGGAAGTGTTAGGATGAAAGTGTTGGGTTTGGAGGTAAAGGAGGATGTCTCCATACCAAGGATCAGAGGTGATGATCAGGAAAAGAGTTTCGTCAGGGAGAGAATCTCTAGGTTTGATGTCTTCATCAACATGGGGGAGATCGCAGATAAGCTCTGCAAACACCAGGGAATTTTTGGCTTTGGACTTTGCAAATTCAAGATCGAATTCCTGAAGGATGACGATCCATTTAGAGTATTTTCCCCTGAGCACTTGACGTGTCAAGACATGGTGCATGGGGTTTGAGTCCGCAATCACCGTGGTGGTGCGTAGTAATATGTAATG
This sequence comes from Picea engelmannii, assembly GCA_009831015.1. Classification (NCBI taxonomy): domain Eukaryota; kingdom Viridiplantae; phylum Streptophyta; class Pinopsida; order Pinales; family Pinaceae; genus Picea; species Picea engelmannii. The sequence goes on along the minus strand of ML795683.1, from coordinate 373,825 downwards.
GAAAAATCTCTGGACAACGATGACGGTTGCCAGAGCCAGTTTCTCTACATGTGAATATTGGAGTTCGGGTCCAGATAGACTCTTTCTCAGGTAATAGATCACATGTTCCTCACCGTTGGGGTCCTCTTGAACTAACACCATTGCAATAGTGGAAGTGGAGGTAGCTAAGTAAAGGATGTAGTCCTTTGTATACTCTGGAGGATGCAACAAAGGCGTGTGGGTCAGGGCATCCTTGAGAGCATCAAATGATCATTGAGCGATGTCATCCCAGATGAAAGGGGTGTTTTTCTGCAACAACTGCATGAATCCTTTAGTTATCTTAGTGTAGTTACAAATGAAACGGCGAAGGAAGTTTGCTTTTCCTTACAAACTTTGGAGTTGGGTCAAACTAGTGGGTGGAGGTAAGGCTAGAATAGCCTTAATATTTAAGGGATCCACCCAAATCTCGTCTTTAGAGACAACAAAACTGAGGAGTCGATCGGATTCGACAACAAAAATACACTTATGTGGGTTCAAGCGGATACGGTAAAACCGACATCGAAGAAAAATAGCCCGTAAGTGATCAATGTGATCTGATCGATTGGATGAGTGGGAAGGTAAGTTGTTGAGGTAAGGTTCTGCAATATGCTTGATATCGTGGAAAGCGTACGACATGGACCGCTGGAAAGTAGCACCAACATTTTTGAGACCAAAAGGTAGCTTTCGATAGGGGAAAGTTCCCCATGGGTAGATAAAGGTCGTCTTATGTTGATCAGTAGGTAAAATTTCAATCTAGTTATACCCGGAGAATCCATCCATGAAAGAGATGATTACGCTCCCAATGCAATTATCAATGATCTGGTCGATGAAGGGTGTAGGGTAGTTGTCCTTTGGACAAGCCTTATTGAGATCCCAATAGTCAACACAGACACGGATGGTCCCCTGTTTTTTGGCAACCGAAACAAGGTTGGAGACCCATTCTGTCAAAGGGACAGGATAGATAAAGCCAGATTTTAAAAGTTTCTCAATTTCTGCCTTTATAGCTGTGATTTTGTTGGGATGAATCGGGTGGAGTTTCTGTCGAACAGGTTTCTCACCTGGGTAAGTCTTGATTTCATGCACGAAAATCGAGGGGTCGATTCCTGGCATTTCTTCATAGCTCCAAGCGAAGACATTGCAGAATTCTTTAAACAGAGCGGTATAAGATATCACTTCTTCAGGTGTGCAATTAGCACCAAGGTTAATGTTTTCCACAACGCCTTCTTTGATCAAAATATCAATAACGATCATAGTGGAGATATTACCCATATTCCCCTCAGAGAGAGTGTCTTGTGTAAGGATGGGAGATTGTGGGGAATGGGTAACATCAGGAGGGAAGACAAAGTGTATGTCGTTGTGAATTTTTTCCAAAGGTGGAAGAAAAGAGGATCGATGATGGTTATCATCCCAAGGTACATCATCGATAATACGCATTTCCATTATGGATTTGTCAGAAGGAAAAATGTGGGAAATGTAGTCGATTGCGGACGATAGGGAATCCAACCATGACGGCATTGAGTAGGCATCGGGTGCCAATAAATGGGGGTTGTCCGGGGAGGGAGAGGCAGATTGAATAGCCACGTATGTGGCCTCGGCTGGGTTGAGTGGAATAGTGTCACCTAGCACATCGAATTCCATAGGACTAGGTACAATCCAAGGGTCAGATGATTCCAAATATTGATAATCCATAGTCGAAATCATATTGACGGTGGCAATATGATGTGTGGTGGGTGGAAGTGGTATAGGGAAGGTACCCATAAGGCTAGAATATTTCAACAAGCCAACACCAACACTTTCATACGTAACTTGGTGGTATCCCAAAAAAGGAATGTTGTTGGTGATAGGGGCACGAGCGTCGGGTGTACAGAAATCTAGTTGATCGATAGTGAAAATTTTACCTTGATGGGGGAATTGTACACATCGAAACACCGACGAGGCAACGACTGTCATAGCATAGAACCAACTTCTTCCAAGTAGTAGGTTGTAATCGAGGGGGGGATCGACCACCTCGACATCAACAGTAACATTTTTTGTGCCCAACTGAACGACTAAGGATTGTAAAAGTTTGTGAGGATGAAAATCTCGCCCATCGAAAGCGCGTAACATCGTAGGGGATTTGTTAAGGGCAGGTGATTTCAAGCCTTTCCAACAAGCTAAATACATGAAACAAGTAGAGTCTCCCTCATCCAAGATAGTTCGGTAGATTTGTTGATTGTGAACAACAACATCGATCTGAAAAGCTAGTTGGTGGGAGAGTCGAGGTTGATGATCATCCATATTAAACGTGAGGTTATTAGATGACTTAGGATCGAAAGCGCTGATGGCAGCTAAGAGCGTTCTACGTTGGCTGGGACAGTGTTGTAGAACTTCCAAAGCAGACATAGCGCACGGTGCTTGAGCCAAATCTTCAACAATGTTGTAGTTTTGGGCAGCCCGTGAACTAGGATTAAAGGTATATTTCCGGATAGTGCTCTTAGGAGGGCGTAAGATGGAGTCAAATGAAGTTTTCTCGATCTGAAGTGGCCCGGACGGAGGGCTAGAAGATGGAGGACTAACGGAAGGTGGTAATGGGTATGGTAAGGAACCCTTAGTGGGCTTCGGCTTATCAGGTTTAATCAGTGTGTCATATGTTGTAGTGCGAGTGGTCAGATTAATCTCGTTAAACATGTAAATGTGGGCACTTATCAAGGCCTCATCATGGGATTGGTTGGAACTGCCCCCTGGAGTGGGGGTTTGAGAAACCAAAGATTGTTGCTGTGGAAAAAGTTGGGTAAGCACAGCGGGTTGTGAATTTCCCTTAGCTTGGCCACTTCATCGCGATGTGGAAAATCTCGAGTGTAGTGATCATCGCCACAAATGAGACATGGGAATTTTGGTTTCTTTTGTGGTTGTTTTCCGACAGTTGGGGTTTGAGGTTGATTTTTTGGTTGTTCATTGTTGTTGTTTTTCTTTGGTTTATTTATTGCTTTCGTCTTGCCTCCAGATTGTTGTGAAGGGGTCGATTGGACCATATTCACCTCAGAGACTTGAGTTTGAGGGGAGGTAGAAGAGGGTGCGGTCAAATTGGGAGCAGACGTCGAAATGGGCCGTTGGGTTGTTCCAGTCAACTCGGAAGTAGATTGGGTTTTGACAGAGCCAATGACTCCATCTACGTGTGAGTTAGACGATGGTTTGGATGGGTCAGTAGTGGCACGGGTAGCATTTGGTATCAATTCGTACAGAGTACTAGATTGTGAATAAACCAAATCCAGGTACTGAGCTCGAGCAATAGCTTCTTCCTCGGTGACTACACCACCCATAGCAACATCACGATTGATCTGGGGTAACAACGATTTGGTGAACCATTCTGCTAATAATTGGTCAGGAATGACCACTTTGATTAACCTTCGTTGTCGTCTCCATTCATGAATATGATCAGAGATATGTACGGAGGTTGTCTGACGAAGGGAGGTCAATAGTTTAGTACCCGTCTCGTATCGAATGGGTAGTTGGAAGTGTGTGAGGAAGGACATGGAAAGGGAGTTGAAATCGTGAAAATAAGCACGTGGTAGTTCAATATACCACTTTGCTGTAGAACCCGTAAGCGTTCGTTGGAAAAGACGCAAATGTATAGAATCGTCCATGAGGGAGTTGGATGAACACCACAAATGGAAAGTCATCACATGGTTGTTTGGATCTTCTCTGGACTTTTTGTTGAATTTTGGAATATCAAAAGGAAGTTTAGCTGGAATAGCTGGCCAAACCGGAGAATGAAAAATAGGATCATTCATTAACCAAGACAAGTCTGGGAGGTCCAAAGCTGTTAGGAAAGGTAGTTGTCGTTTAACCTGCAGGTAATACTGGTGTGGCATAGGAACACTAGTAGGACCATACACTGGGTTAGGCGGATAATTTTAATCAGTGGGTCCTCTTGTATAAGGTTGGTGTTGACCAGGGTACACAGGATTTGAGGGGGTTCGAGAAACATGTGTGAGCGGAGGATAACCGGACGGGTTTTGAGGATTATAAGCCAGATTTGGCGTTTGTCCATAAGGAGGATATAGATGAGTCCCTTGAGGGGGAAGAGGTTGTGGAGCTTGAGGATTGTGTCCCCCCGAGAACTATGGGTTTCCTAGAAAAGGGATATTCCACTGATTGGGTGTGGTAGACACATTTTTGTCCATACGGTTGATGGTAGGCTCCAGATTGAGGGTGCCCCCATCATGAGGGTGCCCTCCAAATGGAATTTGTCCTCCGGTGGGAGGATGCCCCCCAGCTTTAGGTGGAGTTCCCATAATTTGGGAACCATATGTAAACGACTGATTGGTGCTACTTAACGGGTTAAAGCCACCAAGACCGGTCCCTCAGGGTTGTTGTATAGGTATAGAACTTCTAGACATAACTTGGGTAGTAGTGACCACGGAAGAATTCAGTGCTCTGTACCCAAAAGGGAGTGATGATGAAGTTCTAGGTGTCAGTGGTGTGCCAATTGCAGCTTGGTTAACCACCACATTACCGGTGGAAATAGTCGGGACGTGAGGGACCATTGTAGAGTGGGCCGTCTGGAGAGAAAAAGTGGACCTTGGGCCAATGGACAATGTGTTCAGATCAATGGATGGTGTAGTTGAGAAAACAATAGTACCGGTAAAATGGTTTAAGGGTACGGTGTAGGTGATAGGCGCGTTGACACCTATTCCTGTTCCATAAAGATCCCGCACCATGTGCGGTGGACTTCGAACAATATCTGTGGTCCAAAAGGGGTCGTTGACTAGAGGGTTTGAATGAGACCCAGTCGGAACGTCAGAAGGATTGATGACGGCGAATTCACCGGCTGAATTCAGTTGGAGAACACGTCTCTCTTATCCCTCCGGGATGCGGAAAGCCTCCGGAGACTTTGAAACAATTCAAAAATTCTCTAAAGAGGTGGGGACTTCTTCTTGGGAGGTTATAGTGTCGTGAAAATCGCTCTGTTGAGGAGATTCCTCCATAGAATGAGGGGGTAAAGGGGTATTCTCTTCCATATTTTCTGGAGGAAGTCCCTGTAGCCTCCGCGAACGACGTGGAGGGTTGATGTTGGCGAAAAAGAGTCGGCGGAAAAAATCTATGGCCAACTACCGAAAAGAAGCAGCATACGCTAATAGAATCTAGGAATCACAACCAAGCAAACAAAACCTTCTCTTGATGACCGTACTAGTTGGTGATGAAATCCAACGTCGCGTGATCAAGTCAAGAAGGGGCGGGGATATGGTGGAACAGTTACAATGGTGACCTGCTTAACAAACTTTCACCTTGGTGCAAGCTTCCACGCAGTAATTGTGGATTTACCCTCCAAGGAGCCCGAGTGAGTTTGACCAATGTTTGTCCCAGGTACAGTGAGACTTCCCTTCACTGTCACCTTGTGTAAGACCCTAAATATTATGGCCACTAAGGTTACCAATTCGCAGTCAACCCCTTGGCGGGTACAGTTGATAGTCCAGTCCGAACATACGGGCAGGGTATCTAGCCCGAAATCAACTTGAAATGCGTCCACTCAACATTGTGGGTATACCTTTAAGCGATCCCCATAATATGATCTGACTACTACAATCATTCAAACCACGGAGGGATAATCTCCGTAACTTTCCCGAGTGTGACCTTGTGCGTAACCCCTGTGTGAGAGGGGGATCCCAGGCAGACTTATACGGAAATTGGATTTGACTCTCCCTAGCTTAGGATGCTAATGTTTGTTTTGGAAACTTTGGAGAGTTATGCTCACAGCCTAATCCAAAGTACTAATCTTAGTCTACTATTGGTGGAGGATCCTAGAAAAGAAAATGTTCTAGATAGTTTTTAATTAACGTTCATTTTATAGTTGTTCTTTACTCAAAAGGGGTGCATGGAAGTGAAATAGATGGAATGATGACTCAATTCCCCAAAAATGCATCAAATATGACAAGCAATCATTTCTTTTTGATGAATATCTATTTAAGGGAGAGAGAGAGTTATTTTCACTAACAAACACTAAGAAGGAATGTCCTCAAATTTTTTTTTTTAATCAAATCCAATGTGGTGCTAAATTTTTTTGGAAATGTCTTCTAATATGAAAATCAATCATGAAGATGTTTCTTTATTGTTTGTGTGAGAATAATGATTAATTCAAAATGACCCTTCTCCTGCCAATTATCCTTTTGGATCAAGGAAAACTCAGACAAGCATAAGCAGGTTGTGTACAAACAATATACCCTCTTGCTGTGATAAAAAACAAGAAGCTAAAAAGAAAATACAAAAAATCAACAATATCACACAAATAGAGATGTTGAATAACAATGACCTCAACAAAAACCAAGTGAAGAGATTCGTATACTTCTGATGTCCTTCACCAGAGTTTCTTGCTCATTCAAAAAGGAGAGAAAAAACAATGTATGGATCTCAAACTCCCAACAGCAGAAAAAACTCAAAAAATAATGAAGAAGGCTACAAAATCTAAACAACAAGGCATTTGTTCCTCAGAAGGAAGGATGTCAAAGTTAAGTGGGAAGAAGCATTGACTCACAGAGAGGCTCAACAAGTGAAACACAGAGACTAGACCCTAGAAAAAACAATTCTAGAGAGGTTTTTTTCCAAATGAGGGTTGGCGCTCTGGTGTAAAAGGAACAAAGCATTATAGCGCTCTGTCCAACACATTCAGGGAGCGCTAGCGCTCTGTTAACATAGCCACAGGGGCGCTAGGCTTAAAATCTCATGAAAATGTCCAAAAAATCCAAAATTTTAGTCGAATTCTGGCAATCAAGCTGAGTGAGATGGGGCAAGGAGTCAATCAGCACATGAAATCAAGCGAAAAGGGGTGAACAAGGTCTGAAAATGATCAGAGGGTAAGACAAGGTCTATGAGGAAAAAATCAAAACCAAAAGTTTCGATTCGCTACTCCCTAGTGGAGTCGCCAGTTTCTGTTGAAGGAAAATCTCCCTACGGATATGTAGATCTCCTCTTGAGAGATAGACTCTTAACTCTTAAGACAGAAGACGCTTAACGTGGACACTGACTTCCTTTCATATCTATACAAACTAATGTATGAGGAGGAAGGAGAAAAGAAGTACCTTTTACCGATGTTTGTCCCTGCACGCTCCAAGTTGAGCTCCAAGATTTTGCTCCTCGATGAGCCCTGTAGACAAACAATAGTACAACCACTTCCTACTCTATTGATATTAGATTGAAATAGACCTATCTATCAGAGACAAGTTCATGTGAGATTAAACACAAACTAGAAAGAAACAGGCCAAGCATGTCATATTGATGAGAACAATGACATAAGTAACTTACAACTGTAGATGCGAATGCGACAGCTTCATCAAGTCCCCTTTGTCTAACCCTTGCTCAAAGATACACGATCTGGATGAAAACAACTTCACTGATTACTTTCCTCTAGTTCACTATGTGTTTCCTATGAGATCATAGGTTTCATGTTTCCAATTCTTCCTCCTTTTCACCATGATAGAGCCTATTTATATAGGTTTAGAGAGGCCTAACCTCTTGAGGTATCTTTAGGGTAAGTTGAGGATTTCCTTCCTTAAGCCAGGGATCTTCTCCTAAGATCATGGCTGAACCAGGAATTCGAATGCAACTGCCTTCCAAGATTGAAATATCTTCTCCTTAATCTCCTCAACTGATCAACTGCTGCCTGGAATAGGTAGCACTCCCTCAAAAAGACCATCAGAGTGCTATAGCGCTCTCTAGTAGGATTTAGGGGGGCACCAACGCTCTTAAAATCCATAGCGCTCCCTCAGAAGGGTTGTTTGGTGTTATAATGATCCCTAACACTTTGTAGGGGAGCGCCAGCGCTCCTAAGAGTGATATAGGGGAGCGCTCTCTTCTAAAACCTTAGATTGAAAGCTTCTTTCAGGTGGAAAGAGGTACTTAACTTCAGTTAACCATCCCTCTTCCTTCAAATCAAGTGTTTGAGGCATTTTAAGTGTCTTCTTAATGTCGTTATAAGTATGACATAGGTATCATGGAAGTATGCTTTTCTTGACTCTTGCGACACTTGTGAGCAACATGCAACACTTATCAAAGCGAGTAATGTTGATGTGTAACATTTGGTCCAGCTAATCCATCCCAATTAGACAGTCATAAGAACCTAAAGGTAAAATTTTCAATTCAACTCTTGTGCTCAGTCCATTCATCTCCACTGGACAAGACTTAACCAATTCCGTAACCTTTCTCTTGGTTCTTGTAGCCAGCTGCACTAACCAAGATTTTCCATGTTTTCTTCTTGAAAATTTCAAACTTTCCACCACTCTAGGATCTACATAACTATGGCTAGCCCCTGAATCAATTAAAATAGTAATGGCATGGTTGTTGATCATACCTTCCAATTCAATCATGTGCAGCTGATATTATGTTTTCTTGTTGTGTAGGGCTGCGTAGATCCTTGGTATTATACTGCCCATGTCCTCCACTGTTTTTGCATGCTGAACATTGTGGACAACTCTCACTTAGTCATTTCTGTGGGGGAAATCTATGTACCTATGATTTCCTTTACATCCCCAGCATTCCATAGGTGGTTGTCTTGGCAATTTTCCACCTACTTCATCCTTCATGGGCTCTCTAAAAGATGGTTGTCCTTGAGGACTGTTCCTGGAAAATGGTGGTTTGTTTCCCTTTTTCCTCTACTCCCTCTTAAACTTATTCTTGTCTTCCCAAGATTTTTGGAAAGTAGGATTTTATCTTTGCTGATCATATAAGACTTTTACTCTCCTTAAAGTTTCTTCCATACTCTTTGGGTCATCATACTGGATCTTTTCACTGATGGAAGATGGCATTCCATTCAGATATCTTTGAATTTTGACAGTCTTGTCCTTGATGAATGGAACATACTTCAACAATTCCAAAAACCTTTGTTCATATTCATCAATGGTCATGTTGCCCAGTTTGAGATCAAATAACTCTTTCATATTTCTATCATAGTACCTCTTAGTTAAGTACCTCTTTTTCCATGGTCTCTGGAGGACCAGGGATGTTACAATATGGTGGGAGGTGGAGACAATGGATTTCATCATAGGATTGCCCAGAACCGACAAGTAGCATGAATCAATCATGGTGGTGGTGGACAAGCTTACAAAAGATGCCCATTTTATTCCAATAAAGACTACTCACAAAGAAACTAACGTTGTTGATATATTTTTAAGGGAAATAGCATGATTGCACGGTATTCCCAAGACAATTGTGTCTAACAGGGACCCACAATTCACCTCAAAATTCTAGAAAGGGTTATTCAAAGGGTTCGGAATGAATCTAAACTTCAACACTTCTTATCATCTTGAGTTCGATGGACGAACATAGAGGGTGAACCAAGTTGTAGAGGACATGTTAAGGATGTATTTGAGGGACAAACTGTATAAATGGGAAGACTACCTACACTTGGTAGAATTTTCCTACAACAATGGGTATGAAACATTGTTGAAAATGAACCCATTTGAAACACTTTATGGAAGAAAGTGAAATACTCCAGTAAGCTGGGATAATCCAGTTGATAGAGCAGTAGTTGGGCCAGAGTTTCTCAAGGAAATGGAAGAACAAATGCTGAATATTAAGCATAATTTGAAAGTTTCCCAAGACAAGCAAAAGAGTTATGCTGATAAGAACATGATCCACAGGGAGTTCAAAGTGGGTGATCTGTTTTTCTAAAAGTAAAAGCTAACAAAAGTTACCTTAAGCTAGGAAACTGTTCCAAGTTGGCAGCCAGATTTTGTGGGCCATTTGAAATTCTAGAAAGGATTGGACCAGCTGCATATAGGATTGCATTGCCTGCATCCATGACTATACATAATGTGTTTCATATTTAATTCCTTAGCTAATATATACATGATGCTAATCATGTAATCAATTGGAATGTGATTCAGGTGGAACAAGAAGGCGTCTTCCAGGTGCATCTGGTGCATATACTGGACCAAAAAAGAAAGCAGCTCTGGAATCGAGCTATAAGAATTGCAAAAGTCAGTGGACCTGGTAAGGTCCTGAGGATTCAATATGGGAGCATGGAGATGCTATGCGGGCAGAGTACCCACATATTTTTGAAGATTTTGGAAATCTTGTTGTTGTTTTGTAAATAAGTTGCATTGAGGATGGTGCAAAAATAAGGGGATGGAATTGTAATACCCTAAGGTCGAGCCCCTTTCTGAATTGTAATTATGTGTTATTAGGCTAGTGATCCAAGTGGTTTTAAGCTGAAATACTTATGTGTTATTAGGTTGGTGAGCCAGATGCGAAGGCTAATGAGCCTGAGTTTTGTATATATGTAATTATGCAGAACATTAATAAAAATATAAACACTACTGCGTTTAGACCGACCACGTAGAAGAATTATGGGGGACTAAGCTCCACTAGGTAGGGTAAGGAAGGGGGATAAGTATTGGGCCTAGGGGCTAAGCTAGGGGGATTACATCTAGAGGAATAATATTTTAATATTATTTCCTAAAGACTAAGGTGAACATTATATGTTTTGTTATCCTAAGTTCCCGGAAAGTGGAACGTGGGCTTAATGGAGTGCATGCAACTCCAGGATGACAAGTGTTGACCTGGGCGCATGCAGTTAAAGCTGAAGCGTCAGCTCGTGTTGGGGAGGTTCGCGAGTCAGTCTGCCATCATTTGCCTAAGTTGGTGTTGCATTCTCGCATCCCATATGTGAACTCATTTTTCCTCTATGATTGACCCTGGGCATAATCACACATTCCAAAATCCAGAACCGTAAAGGTGACCTGTGTATTTTTCCGTGAAGCCAGTATATCCTCACTTGCAGATCCCAGTTCATACGTGAACTATTTTGGGTTGCTGCCTTTTATTTTTCCTAAACTGTATTGACCTGCAGCATATCCTCACACATATTTGAAACCAGAAACGGAGATGTTCGTGCTGTGTTGTTTCCTGAAGCCTGACGCAATTATAGTCGCTTGAGCCATGTTGAGACTTAGCATTAGGTTGTTTCCTATTCGGGTGTCCATACCCATTTTTCCCTATTGTCGTTAACTATTCTTGTTGTTGTTGTTGCTATCAATCGTACCCGGCTGTAGTTGAGTCAAAGACTCGTTATCAGACCTGTGAGCAACTCTCCCAGGTGAGATAGTCTGCTTGAAAGTGAGTTCTCCTAGAAGAGAGTCCTGTAGTAGCCACAGTACTCTGAGACTTTTGGTCCATCCTGTTGTTGAAGCCCAAGGTAAGGGATGTGTATTGGCCGATGGACATGTAGTAGTGAAGGTGTACTCTCCTGGAGCATGTGTGTGGGGAATGAGAGTCTGTGTGTTGTGGGAGTAAGTGGCTCCTGGAGTAAAATATCCTTCATGTTGCTTTGTGCAACTTCGTTGTTGTCCTTGCCAAGCCTATAATTCCCTTGCCTGGTGGAGTTTAGTCCCAACTCGGGGGTGACCTACTATTGAGAGTGACGAGCAGCATGTTCTAAGGATGGGAGGTCCGTGGAAGATTTGCACGCAGTTGGTGGATTCACTCCAGATAAAAGATAGGTATCATTTATGCGATTAATTATGTATTTTATGCATGTTTTTTTATGAATGATTATAATGTATTCCATTGTGTATATGAATTAATGTTAGTTTTCATTCATTGTATATGGTAGCAGTAATTCCGTGATTACTCTGTGTTAAGTATTTTAATTCATTAAAATGCTTGTCATTTATATGCAAGTGTATATTCGGCATGGTAGCATTACCCGGTCTTTGGAGGGTAGGGGATGTTACACTATGGTATCACCTTATTGTAACATCCTCGTCCCTCCAGATACCGGGTAATGCCACTACTGCGGAATATGAACTTATATATATAAATGACATGCATTTTAATGAATTAAACTGCTTAACATAGAGTAATCACATAATTACTTCTACCATATACAATCAATGAAAACTAACATTAATTCATATACACAATGAAATACATGATAGTGATTTATCACAAAACATGCATAAAATACATAATTAATCGCATAAATGATACTTATCTTTTTTTTGGAGTGAATCCCCCAACTGTGTGCATACCTTCCACGAACCTCCCAACCTTAGACCATGTTGCTCATCACTCTCAGCAGTAGGTCACCTCTGAGTTGGGACTAAACTCCACCGGGCAAGGAAATTTTAGGCTTGGCAAGGACAACAAGGAAACTTCACAAAGCAACAGGAAGGATCTTTTATCCTAGGAGCCACTTACACCCACAATAGACAGACCCTCATTCCCCACACACCTGCTCCACCCCATAAGAGTACACCTTCACTACTACAAGTCCATCGACCAATACACCTCCCTTACCTTGGGCTTCAGCAACAGGTTGGACCGGAAGTATTAGAGTACTTTGGTTACTATGGGACTCCCTTCTAGGAGAACTCACTTCCCAGCAGACTCTCTCACCTGGGAGAGCTGCTCACAAGTCCGATAACCAGTCTTCGATTCAGCTACAGCCGAGTATGGTTGACAACAACAACAACAGTTAAAGCCAACATCGAAAAATGGGTATGGACACTCGAACAGGAAATAGCCTAATGTTAAGTCTCCACACAACTCAGGCAACTACAATTGCGTCGGGCTTCACAAGAAACAACACAGGACGGTTTCCCTGCTCTGGTTTCAGAAATGCGTGCATGTAGGCAGAGGTCAGACACAGAGGAAAGAACGATGAATCGGGAAAATGTCAGGATGAAAACCTTCCCGTGAGGGTCTCCTTCACTGTGCCCCCGTATGCAGATGTAGATGCAGAACAAAATCAGGTTCACATGCAGGATGGGAGAATGGCAGCACAAATCAGGCGAAAGATGGAAGAATGACTCTCAAACCCCCCAACACGAGTTGAATCTTCAGCTTTGGCTGCATGAGACCAGGTTGACACTTGTCTTCCTAGAGCTCCATGCGCTCCATTAAGCCCATGTCCCATTTTCCAGGAACTTAGGATAACAAACATATAATGTTCACTTTAGTCTTCAGGAAATAGTATTAAAATATTATTCCTCTAGAGGTAAGCCCCCTAACTTAGCCCCTAGTCCCAATACTTATCCCCCCTTCCTTACCTTACCAAGTGTATCTTATTCCCCCATAACTCTTCTTCATGGAGGGTCTACTTGCAACAATGTTTTTATTTTTATTAATGATGTGCATAATTACATATACAAACAAAATATCAGGCTCTTGCCCTTGGCATCTGGCTCACCAACGTAATAAACACATAAGTCTTTCATCTTACAACCACTTGGCTCAATAGCCTATAAGAAAAATTACAATTCAGAAGGGGCTCGACCTTGGGGTATTACAATCCCCTCCCCTTATTTTTGCACTGTCCTCAGTGCAATTTATTTACAAAACAACAACAAGATTTCCAAAACCTTCAAAAAGATGCGGGTACTCTGCCCGCATAACATCTTCATGCTCCCATGTTGCGTCCTCAAGATTGTACCAGGTCCACTGGACTTTTACAAGTCCTATAGCTCGATTCTGGAGCTACTTGTTTTTTCGGTCTAGTATACGCACCAGATGAACCTACAATACACCTTCTTGTTCCACCTGAATCACATTCCAATCGATTACATGATTAGCATCAGGTATGTATTTCCTAAGCAATGAAATATGAAACACATTATGTACAATCATGGATGCAGGCAATGCAAGCATATATGCAATTGGTCCAATCCTTTCTAGGATTTCAAATGGCCCACAAAATTTGGATGCCAACTTGGAATAGTTTCTCAGCTTCAGGGAAGTTCTGTTAGCTTTTACTTTTAGAAAAACATGATCACCCACTTTGAACTCCCTATAGATCATGTTCTTATCAACATAAGTCTTCTTCATGTCTTGGGCAACTTTCAAATTCTGCTTAATCTTCAGCATTTGTTCTTTCATTTTCATGAGAAACTCTGGCCCAACTACTACTATAACAACTGGATTATCCCAACTTATGGGAGTATTTCACTTTCTACCATAAAGTGCTTCAAATGGGCTCATTTTCAACAATGCGTGATACCCATTGTTGTAGGCAAATTCTACCAAGTGTAGGTAGTCTTTCCATTTACATGGTTTGTCCATGACATACATTCTTAACATGTCCTATATCACTTGGTTCACCCTCTCTATCTGCCCATCGCACTCAGGATGATAAGCAGTGTTGAAGTTTATATTCATTCTAAACCCTTTGAATAACATTTCTAGAATTTTGAGGTGAATTTCGAGTCCCTGTCAGACACAATTGCCTTGGGAATACCGTGCAATATTGTTATTTCCCTTAAAAAATATATCAACAAAGTGAAATCCTGTGATGAAATCCATTGCCACTACCTTCCACTTCCACTCAGGGATGGGTAAAGGTTGTAGCAACCTTGTTGGGTGCCTATGCCCAACTTTAACCTTTTGACACTCCATATATCTAGCGATGTATTCTGCAATTTCCTTCTTCATACCTGGCCAAAAGTAATGGCTCTTGACTGCTACCACAGATTTTTTATATCCAGGGTGCCCTGCTTAAAGCACATTATGCATTTCATTCAAAATCATAATTTTCAATTCCTCGACATTAGGTACATAAATTCTATTCTTGTACAGAAGTGTTCCTTCACCTCCCAACTTATAATCTTCCACTTTCTGTAGCATCTTACTATGTTGTATCTTTTCTACCAACTCCATGTACTGCAAATATGCATTTGCAGCTTCCAAAATTTTTCCTTTAATATCAGTTCGTTACATGCTAATGGCCGAAGCATGCAATTCATGCACTCTCCTTCTGAGTGCATCAACCACTTTGTTTTCTTTTCCTTTGATATGCTTGATATCAAATTCATACTCACAAAGAAACTCCAACCACCTAGTCTGCCTAACATTCAAGGTTAGTTGATAAAAAAAATACTTCAGACCGTTGTGGTATGTTCTCAGTTCGAACCTCTTTCCCATGAGGTAATGCCTCCATTTCTTTAGAGCGTGAACAATGGCTGCCAAATGCAAATCATGAGTTGCATAGTTTCTTTCGTTCTCTTTCAACTTTATGGATTCATAACAAATTACGAATCCATTATGACTGAGGACTCCTCCCAGTCCTTCTTTGCATGCATTTGTGCACACTACAAGGTCTTCATTCAGATCTGCAATCTTCAGGATTGGAGCACTGGTTAACAGATCCTTAAATTGTTGAAATCTATTCTCCCATTCTTCAGTCCACTAAAACTTCTTCTCCTTCATTTGTAAGGAAGTGATAGGGTGAACTATCCTTGCGAACCCTACAATGAACCTTCTGTAATAGCTAGCTAGACCCATAAATGATCTGACTTCTGTCACATTCTTTGGCGTTGCCCATTCCTTGATGGCTTTTATCTTCTCTGGATCTACAATTATCCCATCCTTTGAAATGATATGCCCCAAGTAATGGATCTATTTTTGATAAAATGAGCACTTGCTCAATTTAGCATACAGTTGGTGCTCTCTTAGCACTTGCAACCATCCTAAAATGTTGTTCATGCTCTTCCTTCGAATTGGAATACACTAGGATGTCATCCAAAAATACTATGACAAACTTGTCTAGATATTCTCTGAACACACCATCTTCATCCTTAATTCTTACCTGGTGATATCCTGATCTAAGATCTATTTTTGAAACTATCTTAGCATCCTTCAACTGATCAAAGAGATCATTGATCCTTGGCAGAGGATACTTGTTCTTAACAATCACTTTGTTCAATTGTCTAAAATCGATGCACAATCTCAATGTTCCATCCTTCTTCTTCACGAATAGGACCGAGGCTCCTGTTCGTGAAAAAAATGGTTATTTTTTGTTTTTTAAATTGCATTTTTGAATGGATAAATGAATTCAACTTGTTGAAAAACTCCTTGAATATTTTTATTATACAAACTTAGCCACTCAAATCTACATATCAAACTATTTCTCACCAAATTTCAGTCAAAATCAAATGGAAAAAATAACCAAAAAACCAAAAAATAAGTAAAACCTACTCTGAATATCCGATGTGTACACTTGATGTGGAGTAAATGTCGTGGAACGTACTTTATAAAAAGACATACGATTATATTGACTTTATTGCCTTTTTCATGTGCGAATCTGTAACATGAAAGTTTAATTTATTTGAACAATCCAAAGCAATTCCGACCGTGCTCTCAATAGTAAATAATTCGCTCATTAAAATTTAAAACCAGAGACTCACTTTGATATCCGAACCGATTTATTTATACCCCATACTCGAAATTGTGATTCGAAGATACAAAGCAACTCCGACCGGACTTCCAATAGTAAATAATTCGCTCATCAAAATCTAAAACCAGAGGCGCTTTCATTTACGAATCGATTTATTTATATACCCCATACCGGAAATTGTGACTGTCTACAAGAATAAATGAAAAATAATGGTTGTAAAATGGAATCTCCCCTCTCCCGGCATCACAAATTCCGAGGTAGATGTTTTACGAGCCGCGGATATACACATTTGTTTAATAGTTTTCGCGGTGAGGATTCGACATACATGTGCCTATAATATTTGTCTGGTACAAGGCCAAGCTCATTTCTGTCGCCACAAAATCCGGTTCTCAGTATCGTCGTTAACAACATGATCTATAGTTCATGGTGGTGGTGGCAGTTCATTATTAGGATTTCTCTTTTTACGTCCCAAAGTGGGCTCATGGCAAGGAAAGGCTGAAATGAAGGGAAGGTCTACAAACAATATGTTCTTCACCTTCTTAGCTTTCCGATGAGCTCTTATTTACCCAATATCGACACCAGGAACTCAAGATATGGTCTTTGAAAGATGGAGATTCAGTCATCGTCCATTAGTTTCCTTGTGCAATCTGAGTTATCTCCAGCTGGCTATAGGAGTCGGATCTTGATTTTTATCATGATACTTGGGAGTTTAAAGGAGGATGACTCTCTTGGTTAAACATGATTGTGATATGTTGAAGATATGAATCTAAGATGTAGTCCTCAAACATCATATGGATACACATAACAAATCCTTTCTTTTTTTTTTCAGCAGAAAAAAATTCCTCAATTATATTAGAAAATATAATCTGTTCGCTTTCAGTGAGTACATCAATGGGATGGAATTGGAACTGTCCATTTAAATATTTCTCCAACAATGGAGAGAGAGATGTGTTTACACGAAAAGTGAAAGAAGATAGAGGACTGAAAAGCAAGAGAAAGTGCTGAAGAAAAAAATGAAATGGCGCAGTGGCTGCACCAGAAAATGTTGATGAAAATAGTAATTTCTGAAGCTGCTTTCAGAGTCCAATAAGGAGAAGGAACTTAGAATATGTTGAAAACATGGGAGGGGCCCTCATTGCCATTCAGCCAAAGGTTGTATGTAATATGGCCTGGAGTTTTTTAAAGTGCAATCTTGGAGAGATGATCAACCTCTTTGTTTAATTCTCGAGAAGTATGGGAAAAGTTGAGCTCCTTGAAAAGTTTTTGTAGAATTCTGATGCAGTTCATCCAGGCCAGTAAATTTATCGATTGAAGCTTTCCTCTGGAGTTCAACCAATCTATAATAACACTCGAATCGCCAATGAGATGGAGGTATTCAATATTTAATCTTGTGGCCAGGTGTAGTGTAGCCCAGACACCTAGGAGTTTTGCCCTTGTGTTGGTGCCCGGGCCGCAAGTGAAAGTCCATCTGTAAATTGTGGTTGAGTTTATTTTGATCAGACCACCTATTCCAGTCAAGAGGCTAAGAGGCCATTACCTTGGGCTGCTCCATCAAACCACCCCTTAGGATGATCATCAACTATGTGGGGATTTTTTAAGAGCTTTGTTTTTCCTTTGTAAGGATGGATATCTCTCCACAATTGATGAAGGCCAAGTGTTTTATAGACCAAAGTGTTGATTGAAGGAGGAGTGTCTTCAAATATCTTGTTGTTCTGGGCCAACCAAATGTTCCACATGACTAGAGGAGGAAGAATTTTATGAGTGTGCTCTCTGGAGAGCCAAAGTGCAAAGCAGTCTGATAAAGAATTCCCATACCAGTCAGGAATAATGTTGAGATCGGTTGTAATCTTGAATGAAGAGGTGGTGAACAGATTCAACATCCCTATTAGCCAGCTGGCAGACATTGGAGCCCATCCAACCCTTCTTTAGTAAATTATCCCAGGTGGGGATTTTATTTTCGTTTGCAAGCCAAATATGGAGCTTAATCTTGAGTGGAATTTTCGAGTTCCATATTCATTTGCGCCAACCCCGGATATGAATTTGTTGTGTTGCATTGGATATGGCCAAATATAAGTTTTTTAATGTGGTGTGGCCCAAGTTGTTGCCGCCTGCCCACATTAAGTGATCCTCAGAATTCTGGAGTTGTATGCCTGCGCGGGATAATTGCCTACAAAAATCATCCCATTCCTCTTTCTGTGTTGTGTCTAGATGTAGCTCATGACCCAATTTCTAGTCAATGAAATTGTGACCCTGTTCTTGATATCGTGCCGCCTGAGAGAGGAAATTGATCCTAACTCGATTTACTTGTTGGATTAAGGAAATTGACAGATGTGGAGATGATTCGATCCCAATAATGCAGTCCATACTTAGGTCATTGGAATGACCAAAGTCGGGGTTCCAGTAGGTCCAATTGTTTAACCAATGAACTGATTTTGTGAGCTTCCTCCAAGTGTGTGAGGTCGTCTTGGAAAGAGTATGCGGTGTGTGAAGCCAGGTGGCCACTATGGTATGTGAAAGGTATTTTTCCTTTATTACCTTGCTCCATATGTCGTTTGTGGTGAGCACTCGCCAGAGGGAGTTAGCAGCTAGGGTTGAGTTGAATATAAAAATATTCTGGATCCCCCATCTGCCCTGTGCCTTTGGTCTTTCCAGAGATTCCCAATTGCAGTGATGCATCTTGTATGGTTCTTTATGTCTAGCCCATGGAAAATTATAAGTGAGTTTACATAGTTTGTCTAGGATCAAAGGGGGGATGGCTGCCAGTGTCATCCAATACACTGCTTGTCTTTCAAGTGTGGCTTTAATCAGAGTGTAGCGGCCTCCCAATGAGAGCCATTTATTACACCAATGTCCCAATTTGTTTGACACCTTGGTGACCAGCCAATCCCAATCTAAATTTTTATAATGATCAGCTTTGATGAAGTAACCCAGGTACTGTAATCCTATAGAGAGGTGGATGAAGGAGTGTGGGAAAATGTCCTTGATGAGATCCAAGTCTTTTTCCAGCAAATTGGCATGATGAAAGGTCGATTTTGACCAGTTGATTTGGAAACCTATGGCTGAGTAGAATATCTTCAAGAGAGTATCAATTTCCTTCCATTCTAGTGGACTTCCATTTGACATTATATGTATATTGTCAACAAAAAGGAGGTGGAGGATATTTATCAATCTCAAGACCTTGATCCCAATGATATTTCCTTCGGACTGACTTTTTTTTAGGAGGCTTAAGCCTTCCATGACGAGAATAAAGAGTAGCAGTGACAGAGGAAAACCCTGCCTCATGCCTCTGCCACTATTGAAAAAATAGATGGTTCACCATTTATCCTCACAACAAAATTTGCACTTATAATGCATCTCATAATCCAAGAGATAGTGAAGTGGCTAAATCCCATTTGAATGAGAATGAGCCTAAGAAAATCCTAGTCTATACAGTCAAAAGACTTTTTGAGGTCTATCTTGAAGATGAGGGCTCAGGATCTTTTTTGTTTGATTCTATGCAGACATTATTGTGTTGTTTCGATTGCATCAAGAATTTGACGACCGTTCAAAAAACCAAGTTGTTCACAAGAGAGGGTTCATGAGAGGATAGGTTTGATTCTAAGGGAAATGATTTTAGATATAAGCTTGTAGCAGAGATTGCAAAGGGAAATCGGTTTGTAATCTCCAAAGGTGGTCAGGTGATTTGTTTTTGGAATAAGTGTCAAGAAGGTGGAGTTTATGGCCCCAGAGATTTTGCCATGCAATCTCGAATCTTCCACTAAATCAAGAAGTTATGGTCCCAGCAGGTCAAAAAAATGGAGGTAAAATTCGACTGTCCAGTCGTCTGGTCCTAGACTTTTATCCTTTGAGAAAGTTTTGAGTGTATCAAGAACTTCCTGAAGTGTATAAGGTTTTTCTAGGAGTGAAGATTCCTCTCTTATATGGGTGCCCACAAAAATCTTTGATACTCATATTGTGGTGAATCTTTATATCCTCAATTTTAACACTTTGAAACTTCTTCTAAGAAACAACACTAATGGAATATCTATGAAATTTATTTATTTATTTTTAATGTACATATAACTCACCATAAGATTACATTTGAAAATATAAAGTATGATTTTATTATTTTCTTTGAAATTACAATTCATTTATTTTTTGGTTGGTTACTTTTTAACATTGTAAAAATCTCAAAGGGTAATATCTTATTTTATAAAGTGTATACCTAATTTACTTTTGTCAATTGTTGTAGAACCAATTTTTCAAATTTTCCATATGGAATACCCTTCAACTTAAAATTGAGAGAAACTCTTCAAATTTGATCATTAATTTTGAGCTCGTTTTCTTTACCAAACAAAATGTTGGTCCACTTTCTCTTCTCAATCTCACTAAACTTCTTTCCCTTCTTCATTCCCTTCTTGATCGGTTATAAGCTTGTTCTCTTATTCTTCTTCTTTCACCGAAAGTTCCAAGCTCATTCCCTTAACTAGAGATTCTACCTATCTTATTTTTGCTTGAATAAATTTTCTCCTTTCCAGAGATCTTCTCTCCTCTCTAGTTACTCTCTCCTTTTTCTCTTCTCTCCATCTCTTATATTTTTTGTGCTTGAATAGATGAGTCCCACCTCTTAGCCCTTGTGCTTTGCAATGACTCCTTTGTATTGGATTCTATTTCTTCATGTATCATCACTTAATTTCTATGTTATAATGATGAGACAATGTTCTCTCATTTGTTTTTCTTGTTTTCCTTATTGGATAAATAATCCCTTCAACGAATCATGGATCTATTGAACACACAATATTTCTGCCTCATTCTTCATATTTTTTTGTGTTGAACACCAATTTATGACTTTTTTTCTTCCTATTTTTTAAGGGCTGCAATCGTTAGGCTTGCAAGTCTCATCATAGTTGTAGTTTCCTCATCTACTCGTTTGATTATTTTTTCGATATTATCACTTGTATGAACAACAACAGCCTCCACAAGCTCACTTTCCTCTACGAGATTTTCTCCCTCTTGTGCGACAGTGCAAGGAAAACTTTAAGGGATGCTCTAAGTATAGTATTTTGAGTGAATATTTTAGTTTGATAAATCATACATTTATATAATATGGGAAAATATTCAATTAAGAAAACATAGAATTTCCTATTTTTCCTTGTAAATCTTGGTGAATATTATCAATTTGAGAATATTTTATATAAAAAATTAGGGGAAATGTTAAACAAAAAAAATTGCACATTAGTGTATTTATTTTTTGAGAAAAATATAAAAAATAGCCAATTGGTGAAAATTCACCTGCAAAAAATACCTTACATTACACATCTTTCTTCTATCTATAGTCAAACCACCACAAACATTAGGGAAATGAAAATTCATGTATGCACCTCTTCCATGGGTGCTCTCTCCATCAATTTGACACTCAATGGAAATTTAAACTCATTCATCATCATCCCAAAATGCTCTATTTTCATTCTAGATGAAAATACTATGCATCATTCCTCATAGAAATATTTCTCTTTCCGTCACTACTAGTGGAGGTTTTATCACCAAAATCTATCTCCATTTCCAACTGCTAGATTCCTTATGCACTTGCCTTATTCTCTATCGCTAAATCCTTCAACATTGCAACTTTCAAGGATACAAGTTTGATATCAATTGTGACATACAACCTTATGGATTAATGCACCTCCATGCCAATCTCCATACTTCCTCTTGTGCTCATATTCTTGGCATTTGTGCTCAACAATGTTATGCCGTCTTCTTCTTGAACCACTATTTCTTCAATCCCCAATCTTGCATTATGTTGCATGGGAATACAAATGTCCCTTTTTCTATCCTCTTCATCTTCTCTAATGATGTGACTATCTTCAATGGCTTCCTTTTGCATAAATACTAGTACTCCAAAGATGTGACTATCTCCAATGGCTTCCTTTTTCATAAATGCTAGTACTCCAAAGCATGAGCACCCTTTCATTATGCCTCTTCTCCTTTCCCTTTGCCACAATTTCCATCATTGCCACCATGGCTACAATATGAATGTTGCATCCTTCATTCTTGCTTCAATGTCATCCACTCATTCATATATACTACTACTCTACCAATTGTCATGCTTTCATTTACACACTCTAATTCATCATGATCTCTAGCTTCAAGGAGATTTTCCTCATGTGCAACACTAAACATGTTTCAGGGTATGTGCAAGATAATGTTGGTCTCTCATGATGCGTTAGTGGTGATGCAAACCTGGAAAAATAGCAATCTCTTAACTTGGAAGGATTATTCTAGGTACTTTTACAATGAATTTGAATACGGTGTAAGAAGATGAAAGGTAGGAAATTGAATTATCTTTCTAAATATATAATTTTTATTCATAGAAATTGTGAATAACTATGTCAAATTTGATTTTTTCTAACAATGGTATGTTATTTTTCCAACAAAATATAAGGTATATGTTTTTGTTCATGTAGGTGTTGAGTACATTAACAATGGAATTTTATTCCAAAAACTTGTATACTTGTAGAGAACTTGTTTTACTTTTGTCATGCATTTTTTGGAAATTTTTAATATTAATTTTATATTTTTTTAAAAATGATCAAAGTCAACATATGCCTAAAATTACAGTGTCTTTTTCTCATGCAGGATAAGAGGGTTGTAACATGATCAAAACAATACAAAAAAATAGATTGTAGGTATCAATATCCTCTAGTGTTGCACATAACTCATTTGAGAAATGGTTAAGCCGAGAAAAAGTTATAGTAGAAATAAGAGAGGTATGTATTCTAGGATTTTGATATATGTGAAGACAAAGATAGATTAAAAATAGTAAACAATTTTTTTTTTTTTTTTTAATTATATATTTTAAATCTACATAGCTGACTCTATCTATGTCTGTGTTTTCGTCAACAACTGAATTGTTTATTTTATATAAAAATAACGTCAAAGAAAGGGATATATAGGGGTATTCACAAGAATGGAGGTTTTTATCAATTTGCAAACTGAACCACTAGGTTTGTCATCCTGAACCTAAATCCGATCCAACCAAGTCAGCATACACCTTACCAATCCCGCCCAAAACATTTGAATTCAAAAGAATGTGTGTGTGTTCTTAGGAGCACACACGTGCTCTAGGAACGTGCATGTGCTCTTAGAAGTCATTACCACCTCTATCTCTCTCTCTCCTCCCTTTCCTACATCCAACCCCCATCTCTATCTCCCTCTCACTCTCCCTATCTACCCACCATGTCTGACTCCCTCTCTCCCCCTCACATTCCCATACATGGTAAGACCTAGATAGAGGAAGACTTAGACATCACAAGGCATGGAAAAACATATACCTAGACCTTACCTTGACATTCCTCAGACTCTCACACCCACTCTCTCCCAATTCTCTGGCTACAACCAGAAGGAGGCTACAACCCCCAATGTTCTCTGTCTACAACTGGAAGGTGGCTACAACCACCTATCCTTGCCCTATCCTACCACCCTGAAGTAGAAGTAGAATGATGGAACCACTGTCACACTATCACTGTGAGATATACCACTGTAAACCTGTACCAATAATCTGAACCATGCATCAACCATGCATCAACCTGTACCTCAACTTGTAATCAACCTATACCATAAACAAGTGCATCAACCATGCACCAACCTGTAATCAACCTGTACCATAAACAAGTGCATCCAACCATGTACCAAGTATGTACCAATCATGTGTCAACTACTCATTAAATATGACTCATCAATATGTACCAACATCATCAATTATACACCTCATGTATGTGTGCCAACTCATCAACTACTTGTCTCAACCATGTACTCAACAGGTAGCACAACCAAAAGCCCTTATCAATTTCATCATACAAATCTGATTTTTAGCTTTGTAATAGACCTGGTGTATATGATTACATTCCTGCAAACCTTCCTTAACTTTAAAAACAAGAGACTAGCATTGTCATCAAACTTTTCTTTAGTCTCACATGCCTAGTTTTGGATTAGTCAACAACCCTAACTTGAAGTAATCATAACATTGAACCTGTAATGTATAAATATTTGAAACTGACAAAAAATGTTATTCAGTGTGTTTTATACAATTCCTCCAAGTGTCACTACATGAAACCTCTCAGAAAAAGAGTTATAGCAAAAATGGCATACCTTGTTGAATTCTGGCTTATTCTAGAGAGCGAACTTGTAGAGTGCCCCGCACAAAATATTTGATGAATTGATATGAAACTATTAAAAAGCATACTATAGACTATACCCTAACCAAAAAATTTGGTTTCACTGAATTTGGATATGTTATTAAGAAGTTATGACGTTTTTACCCGAAACACCTGATTTTGACTAGTTTCAAGATTGGCCACAAACCCTATTTTCCACGGAGTGTAACTCCCAAAGTACAACGACCCACAAGATGAATTTTTTACCAAAGTTACTTGGATATGTTTTCTCACTTGCATAGAAATTTAATGGTCTGAATCATTATAGAAAAAATCTTATAGCGAAAATGGTGAGATGACTTGTAAATAACATACCTTAGAAAGCACCATCAAAAGAATTTATCCTTCCTTGCATTTTGGCCTTCTTTTCTTCACCTTAACTCATAATTCTTGTTTAGATATCCTTGGTTACCTCAAACACATATATATATATATTCAATATGTTCAAGTGTGATTCAAATGAGATAGCCTTGCCTCTTATTTATACTCTCCATGTAGCTTCCTTGAAAACATCTTCTAGGTCACTTGGCTCACTTTTCTTATTTTAGGGTTGAGTCCACTTCTAATTTATCCATTAAATTTATTATTGAAATAATTTATTTTGTATTCACTTTGAATTATAATACACTCATCATTTC
>ML795683.1:319960-340325 GCA_009831015.1 Picea engelmannii | reverse complement strand
GAGAAAAGGTTATGTTGTGGCATCAAAGACTGGGGCATATCAGAGAGAAGGGTCTTCGACTACTACATGGTAAAGGTATGGTTGAAGGTATGTCTAACTGCTCTCTAGATTTTGATTTCTGTGAACATTGTCTATATGGGAAGTAGAATCGGGTAAGATTCCCCTCTGGTGCAATGAGGGAAGAAATAATTTTACAACTAGTTCACAGTGATGTTTTTTAACCTGTGTTGGTCCCATCATTAGGAAAATCTATGTACTATGTCTCATTTATAGATGAATTCTCGAGGAAAATTTGGATATATTTCCTCAGGAAGAAATCTGAAGTCTTTGACAGGTTTAAAGAGTTTAAGGATCTTGTTGAGAATCAAACAAAGAAAATAATTAAGGTGCTAAGAACAGATAATGGCAGAGAGTTATGCGGGAATGAATTTGAAGAATTATGTAAGAAGTGTGGTATAACAAGGTAGAAGACTACTCCATATACACCTCAGCAGAATGGAGTTGCAGAAAGGATGAACATGACGTTGATGGAAAAATCAAGGTGCATGCTCAGTGGTGTCGAGTTAGGGCAAGAATTATGGGCAGAGGCAGTGGGTACTGCATGGTATCTAGTCAATAGATCACCCTCATCAGCATTGGGTGACAAGACTCCACAAGAGGTATGGACTGGTAAGGAACCTTCTCTCACACATCTTAAGGTATTTGGCTACGATGCATATGTTCATGTTCTAAAGGAAAACAAGAGTAAGTTGGATAAGAAGGCTGAAAAATGTATCTTTATTGGATATAAAGAAGGTCTCAAAGGTTATAAGCTTTGGAACCTAGAAACTAATAAGGTAGTGTATAGCCAAGATGTGGTATTTAAAGAAATGAAGGATGTTGTTAAACAATAAGTCCTACCAAGTAAGGAAGAACCAGAGAATATAGAGTTTGATTTAAAGGATGATGAAGCAGACTCTACAAAAGAACATGAATAAGAAGAAGAAGATCATCATACTTCAGTATTGAGGAGATCAGATTGAGAAAGAAGGCTACTAGAAAGGTATAGTCCATCTGATTTTCGTTCAAATTTTGCTTTGTCTATTACTAATGATGATCCTAGAACTGTCAAGGAGGCAGTGGATTCGGAGGATGAAAATCTTTGGAAAAGGGCTATGGAAGAAGAAATGGCATCTTTGGATAAGAATGAGGCATGGTATCTAGTGGAATTGCCAACTGGAAGAAAGCCCATTGGAAACAAATGGGTATTTAAAAAGAAGCAGAATGCAGAAGGAAAAGTGGAGAAATACAAAGCTCGGTTAGTAGCAAAGGGTTATTCCCAGGTTGAGGGAATTGATTTTGGTGAGATTTTTTCTCCTGTTGCCAAGTTAACCTCTATAAGATTTTTGTTATCTGTTGCTGCTGCAATTGATTTTGAAGTAGAACAAATGAATGTGAAGATAACATTCCTGCATGGGGATCTGGAAGAAGAAATCTTTATGAAACAACCAGAAGGTTATGCTGTGAAAGGAAAGAAGGAGCTGGTATGAAAGATGAAAAAGTCCCTGTATGGTTTAAAACAATCACCAAGGATGTGGTATCAAAAATTTGATACTTATATGCTAGGACTTGGCTTCACAAGAAGTAAAGAGGATCACTCTGTGTATTATAAATTAATTGGTGATCATTTGATTTATTTGTTCTTGTATGTGGATGACATGTTGCTGATAGGAAACAACAAGGAGATTATCCAGGATGTGAAAACTCAGTTGTCCTCTAAATTCGACATGAAGGATCTTGGTGCTTCAAATTTAATTTTGGGCATGGAAATTAAAAGAGATCGAAAAAAGAGGAAACTTTGGTTAAATCAGAAAAAATATGTCGAGACAATATTGAAGAGGTTTAATATGTAGGAATGTAAATCGATGAAGGTTTCTATTCCTGTTGGTGTAAAGTTATCTACGGATCAGTGTCCCAAGACACATGAAGAAGAGGAGGACATATCTTATGTTCCATATGCAAGTGCAGTTGGTAGTTTGATGTATGAAATGGTCTGTACTAAACTGGACATTGCACATGCAGTGGGAGTTTTGAGCAGGTATATGTCAAAACCAGGGAAGGAGCATTGGACAACAGTAAAAAGGGTTTTTAGGTATTTGTGTGGCACTGCTAGCTATGGATTGTGCTACGAAGGAAGACCGAGATTGGACAAAGTGGTCGATATACATGGCTTTGTGGATGCAGACTGGGCTAGAGATTTGGATCGCAGGAGATCTACAAGCAAGTATGTGTTTAACCTATTTGGAGGAGCAATAAGTTGGATGAGCAAAAGACAGGTTGTAGTGGCACTTTCAACTACAAAATCTGAATACATGACAACTACTCATGCAAGTAAGGAAGTAGTATGGTTACAAAGATTGTGTTCAGGTATTGGGTTGGTACAACAAGCTATAAGGATAGAGTGTGACAATCAGAGTGCAATTTTTCTGGCGAAGAACCCTGCTTATCATTCAAAGACAAAGCACATTGATGTTCAATATCACTTTGTGAGAGACATTATTGAAGAAGAGAAAGTATCACTGATGAAGGTGGACACTTTGAAGAATGTTGCAGACTCATTAAAAAAATCTGTGAGCCCTGAGAAGTTCTCTTGGTGTAGAGGATCCATGGGCATCGCTGCCCTGGATTTTTGACTATGTAACCATGTAACCCCCTATATGCAAAGAAAACAACAAGTGGGAGAATGTTGGGTATGTGTTATATTCTTTGCACAAGTAGTAGTGTTTGAGTGTATGTGCTGGGCATGTAGGGGGGTTAGAGGGGGTGGCATGTATTTAGGTGGTTTTTTCGACACATAGTTTTTGTCGATGGTTTTCTATTTCCGGTTAAGGAATTAGGGTTTTGGACTAATACAGGTCATTGGGTTAGGGTTTTGGATGCCACTGTCTCCTATATGTATATTCTATTGTAAACAATGTAATACAATGAATGAATATAATATATGTTGGTTTTCCCAGTTTGGGTTTCCAGGGGAAAAATCTCTGTGTAATGTTTTTATTTGCCACTGTATCTTTTCTGTTCTTTTCTGAATATCTGTTTACAGTAGACATTGTATAAGGTTAGAATTTACAACATGGAGTGTACTTGGTTTGGCCCTCGAGTGATTTTTCTATTGATTATGAAAAAAATAAAATTGTTTCAATTATTATTTTGGTATACTTGGATTTCACTGAAAATGATTTATTTTGGACAACTAAATATAATAGGTTGTAGAAAATATTGGTATCTCTAAGTTGGAATGTTTTTGTTTTCATTTACCATTAACTATGGGTCCTAGTGTTCATTTCAATGAGCCACTCAACCTTGGTTTTTACCCTATAGAAAAAAATGAAAATTTGAAGTTTTTTTGCACATCATAAATTTGTGTGTATCAAATTTAAAATTTTGAAATTGTATAAGGTTTTTAATTACAAAAAAAACTCTTTAAAAGTTGAATCATTCAATTTTTATTTGTAATGAAGGTTGGGCGTACATTTCAATGAAGATAGTGAAAATTGTTTCCGTAAATCATTGAATTTGACTTTGTAATGAAGATTGGGTGTGCATTTAAGTGAAGCTAGCCAAAATTGTCTTACTTTTATAGAATGCACACCCAAGATTAATTTCTTGGCCAATTTGAGTGATTCAAATTGTAGTGTGTGTTTTTTCATTCTTCGCCTCTTTATATTGTCATATTTCTAATTTGTATCTTAAAATTTTCTACTTCATATTTAATTTAGAATGCATAATTTTCATTTGGTGTGCATCCTGTCAAAGCTATGTATAAGTGGGAAAATGATATGTAGGCATTTTCGCAAACATGATGTACAGATACATAGGTTTTGTATTTTTTAATTATGTCTTGGTCCTAATTTCATACTTGGGGCATACTTGGTTTATCCCTTGAGTGTGTTTTTGAGCTAATTATGAAAATTGACAAATAATATCAATTGTTATTTTCGTAGACTTAGATTTCATTGAAGAAGATTTATTTTAGACAATTGAGTATGATATTTTGAAGAAAATGTAAATATCTCGAGGTTGGAATGTTTTTGTTTCCATTTACCATTAACTATAGGTCTTGGTGTGCATTCCATTTTGGCACTGGACACTAAATTATACCTTGTGGAAAAAAGACAAATTTCAAGATTTTTTTGCATAGCATAAAATTTTATGTCAAATTATAAATTTATAATTGTAGAAATGTTTATAATTACAAAACACATACTCTCCAAATTTAATCATTCAATTTGGCCTTGAAATGAAGGTTGGGTGTACATTTCAATGAATCTAGCCAAAATTGTCTTACTTTACTAAAATGCAAACCCATGCTTCATTTCTTGACTAATTTGAGTGATTGAAATTGGTAAGTATGTTTTTTTGTCATTCTCTAAATTTTTACATTTTATATTTTCAGTTTGTACCTTAAAGTTTGTAATTCATATTTCCTTCAACATCATAATTTTCCTTAGACAAGCCCTTAGTCTCTCACAAGGTCGATCATCAGAGTAGGCCTAGAAAATTAAAAATAAAATACCTAGACATTGTTATAAAGAGCATAAAACTCATTATCAAATTATAAACAAGGAAACTAACAAAGAGTCTAAGACTAAGAGGGTTGCCTAAATTAAAACATTAAAAGGGAATAAGGGGAATTAGACTAGTAAGTTAAGTAAAAGAAGAAATAAGAATAAATCTGGGTATATCCACATATGTGCATGAAAATAGTAAAAATGAACTTTTATTAAAAAGAAAATAAAAACAGGAGAGAATAGTTGGTCAAGAGTTGTCATTCAACCACTAATTCTAACTAAAAGAAGACTCCTAATCCAACTCAAACTGAAATTTAGTTAGGGGATACAAAATAAATGAGGCATTGGGAAAATAAGAGACAACTAAGACGGAAAATAGGAACAAATTGGATAATGTGAGGGAAAATGTCTAAATAAATAGAATAAAAAGGAAATTAACATGTGCAACTTGGGGAAAGTGTGACATGTGTAGTGGGTGAATAATTCTTAGTTAAATTATTAAAAATTGATTAATTGTGCATGAGAGGACAAGTGTGATTGCTAATTTTCTTATAAATGAATAGAGGACAAGTGTGATCGCTAATTTTCTTATAAATGAATTGGAGATGAAGAGACAAGTGTTATTTTGTGCTATTGAATTTATGGTTCATTGTGTGTGACCCCTTTGCAGCTTGGGGGATAAGAGGGAATAAAAGTACCCCTAACATTGGAATTTGATTGTTTAATGAATCCTTATTTACTGTATTTGATTGTTTAATGAATTGTTGTTATAAAATTCGATTATGTACATTGAACATGCATGGGAAGGATAATTGAATTGTAATATAAAAATTCCGTGTTATTATTTATATATATATAGTTCTTACTAATAATGGAATGTATTATCTGGAGCAAGTTCACAATATTGATTAGTTGATACCAGAAATTTTACAGAATCATTTGTGTCAGAAATTTCGAATAACCACTATTATTGCATTGTACTAGTAGGCCTAACGATAAGAATGGTCAGTGCTATCGATTGAATTTTCTAATTACTTTTATTGTATCATCCGTATAAAATTTGTATTATCAGTAAATCTAAAAGGCCATAGATTGCATGGAATTTATTACAAATTGTTCGACTTAGATATCCTGTTGTGTTTTGTAGAAGAACCCTCGTAGGCATTCCATCTGGAATCACCAGGAGGCCTGTTTCTTTCTGTTCACGCTCTGAGTATTTAGGTCTAGATTAAGGATATGTAGAATCGGGCTACAGTCGTGATTTGTTGCGTTGAAGTGTAACGCCGATAACCTTTACCCGGGCTGATAAGATTTAGTTCCATGGGATTTTAATTGGGATACCCTCGAGACTTGGGTAGTTCTTCTTGAGTTCGATAAGGCGCCCTTGAACCTCTTGTTACTAGTAAAGGATCCTTCAGCATTGCAAACCAGGATTCCTTAAGTTATAGTTACACCAGGGTCACAAGGAGTCTCCGACAGAGCTAGATTTTACGAGATTTGTAATCTACAACTAGCAAGGATTACCAGTGACGTTTCCGTAACTACCATAAACTTTCGATCCCTTACGACCTTGGCAGTGATAGCATCACAGCACCACACTACGTTTTGGGTACGAACTCGGGTCAAGATCTTTGGGATGGATTTTTTTGTATTGCTAATGACTCAGAATAGTTTTGGCCTGCAAATCAAAATCCAATTTGAAGCAGATGTTGATGGAGGAAATGGAGGATGAGCGATGAAATATTCCGATCCGATAGCATGGATCGATATCCTATTATTTGAGGACATCCCTTGGATTATTCTCGATGCTTGATATTTGATAATCAACAAATCTTTTGTACCTATTTACAACTCTTTACAGATAGCCTTGGCGAGTAGATAGCCTTACACGTTTCCTATTCTAAGATTCTCCTTTGAGCTTCCACCCAACCACAGCAACTAACTGGAACACAGTTAGCTGCTCTCGGAAGAGGGATTACATGATTAATGAACTCGCCTTGAATCCCTAAATCAAAAAGTTAGTGAATTGACTATCCAACTATATATGGTCACGAATCGTGGCTTAAATTCCACTAATAGTAATCAAGACTTCATTCGTTCGTCGATAATAATCTCTATTGTGTTTTCGACGCAATACTAAGTGCAGTGCGTACCTTGGGCGTATCGGTTGGATAGACGGATCGTATTTAAGAACCTGACAGTAATTTGGACTAGTGGTATTTTAAATTTTCAACTGTTGGACTGGACTGCTATTAATAAATTGTAAGCGAATTTTTTTGGCAGTTATACCGCCAGTTATCACTTGAATTAAGAATTTTCGGAAGACTGAACGATAGTACACGTGTCATAGCATAGGTTTCTATTCTAACTTATCTGTATTTACAACAAGTGGCCTCTCGGGTTGCCTCCAGGTCTTAGTCATGTTAAACTTGTTGAATCTTTTTACTTTATGACTGTACTGTACTCCAAAAAAAAAAAAAAAAATTGTTAGGGGGCCATTAACGTCCCTTGAATCTCCCAAAAATGTTTGCGACACAGAGATAATTCATTATATATATTTTATTCATTTATTGTATGCATAACAGTTTTACTTCTATGTCATTATCCATCTTAAAGGTCGAAGAGGTTCCACTTGTCTCTTATGGTTATATTTTATTATAGCATCGTTAATGGATAGCTTTGTGACCATGACCATCATAACCTTTAAAGTAACCACTAAGTCTATGTCAAGACATGCTATCCACATTATATCGCGTAATAGACTACGTTATACAAGATATGGGTGCTCTAAATCATGGACACATGCTCAACACATATCGACATAGTGTTGAGCTAGGAGGCATAAGTCCTAAGCACTAGGATTTTAATTTTTTTACCCATAATAACATCATGTTTTATCATAGCGCATCGAACATATACTTATACATAACATATTGTTTTATCATAGCACAACTAACATATACTTTACATAACATAGTAACCTTGTCTGACTATTAACATAGTTTTCCTGTTCTAGGGTTAGCGTTAGGATTAAACATGACTCAACATTTAAGTGGTTCGAAAACCATTTTATGGTGGATGACAAGTCGGGTCTGAGCCTACTCTGTGCTAGCCTATAAACATTTACTCCTGAACTGGTCCATTAATGGTTAAGTCTCTCTCGTACCTTCCAGAACTGACACTTAGGCAAAAACACCCAACGTAGGCTCGCCACCTCCCTCGACTTCACATGGCATTCGTATGGGGCATACCAACCACTATTACTCCTCTAGCAAGGGCCTCGAGGTAACACTGGTTTTCGTTCTTTCCCCTTTAATATGTAACACAAATTTCCTTTGCATTGTATACGACTGATGATTTCGTAAGGCTCGGCTCTGGTGAGTGATGGTCTCTGTGTTGTATACGAGAGGTGATTTTGTAAGGCTCGTCTTTGGTAAGCGATGGACTCTGCACTGTATACGACCAATGATTTTGTAAGGCTTGGATCTAGTGAGCGATGGCCTCTGCATTGTATACGAACGGTGATTTGGTAAGGCTCGACTTTGGTGAGCGATGGAAGGAGGCAATGCACATCCGGGGTTCTCTATGCGCAAGGGTAAGGAAACGGTCTGGTTCTTATGTTCTCTGTGAGATGTTTCTCGTGAATGTATTCTCTGTTTGGTGAAATGTAAAATAAATTGAGAGGATTCCACCGGGTTTATGGTTCCATTTATAAGTTAGGTGAAACACCCTTAGATTTAACGCTCAGTTTTGAGGGTTGTTGTATTTTATCTTGATTGGATGTCAGTCTTTAAGACTATAGTCGTTGTGGTCCCTCCCCAGTTAGACCGTGGCCCGAATCGTTAATATAAAATTGAACCCTCTGGTCTTTATCATTTTCTTTTATTCACAGTTGATTTCACTGGTATTCTTACACTCTAGAAGTCGTCCAAAGATCTCAAAGCTTATTGATGTTATTCAGACTTGACTATTTAAAACTCTGTAGGAAAATTTTGTATTTACATTCTGTACCTATATGGCATCATTAATAGGATTTTATTCATTTAAAACAACATTTGTTTGTATCCTCTGGTTGTAAACTATTTCTCTGCCGGGAAGAATTGTGGTTTGTCTCGCGGCCACCTCGGAAGCATCCTTTGCTTGATCTCTTGTCTGGTGCAATTATAATATTAAGTTGTTTACGAAAGGCCTTGCTTGTGTCGATCCCTCTACACTAGAAAAAGAGAGGGTATCCTTGTGTAATCCTTTGTTGAATGTATGCAGAACAAAATTCGTAGGGTTCAAACACATTATTGCATAGTTAGACTTTAACCTACGGATTTAGTTCTTATTGTAAATTTTTATGCACTTAGACTTTCATATTTTACCTTTCTGTAATGTCGTTTAGATTTAATGATCCATCTATTGTGACTATACTCAGGTCGCATCTTGTGCACCTCTACGAATGCATATTAGTTTAATAATTATTCACTCAGATCGTTACCCCAAGTCGGAAATTCCAACTCTGTGATTACGGGGAATTAAATTGGTAGTTCTGTTTAATCGTTGACCTCACCACAGTCGACTCCTTTCCATTATTTGATCCTCTATACAGGGTTTGGATATTGCTATTATTTGCTTCATGTTTGATTAATCTATGTATGGTATATTTTGATGATAATTGGTTTCACTTCTTTTCTTACTTTCGCTTCCTCTATTTTACAAATGATAAGTTCTATGCATGGATATGTGAAATTAATGATTTCCGAGGGTACCCATGAATCGGTTCTAGGTCCACTCCTCCTCCTCATGGATCGTGGACAGATTGTCTCACAAGGACAAAAAGGCGATCTGATTTTCGCTGGGATTCAAGCTAAGTTTTTTCCCTTGGTTTATTCTATTGTTTAATTTGCATAGAATTAAAATGCTAGCAACTTACTAAAACCCTCATTTACTTCTTTTGCAGGTTGTGCAAATTGGTGTAATCGGTTGAAGGAAGTGTCTTACCTTGAAATGTATTTGAGTTCCATGTCCTCCCTTGACCAATCTATGTGCACATTAACTTCGGTTACATACAGATTATGTGTATACTTTCTTAGAGCTTTGTTTACAATATAAGAGGCTATGGATTTTTTGTTCTATGGTACTCCAACTATAATATTTTGAACAATGATCGATTGAATACAATGGTTGCTTTTGCATGATACTTTGAATTCTACTAAATCACTATATTTATGTGGTAATAAAGAGTGTATTCAGATTGTTATTCTTTCCAACTATTCTCTGTGGTGTTTGTATATGTATAGATTTGAATAAAAACTCAAAATATATATATTCAATGGCCAAGTAGGAGCATAAAAATAGTTTTACTATTTCTTTTTGTATGAGCACATATATGTATCTATATTTAAATATCTATGTACAACCATCACATTTCAAATAAACGATATTTCCAGTATCATTTAACTATAATAAGCCATAGTAAAACATGGTCATACAGTACCTTAAGAATTGATTTCACTTATGTATACACAGTCAACATATTCCTAACCAATAATAATCATAAATATAACATTGACAAGAAATGCATGCCAAGATACATCTCTGAAACCCGATGTTGGAATACAAATGGAACATCCACGTTCCACCCAACCATAGAATAGAAAAACCAAGTTCACTTATCCTACTCACCCCCTAGCCCAAACATGATTACATAAGGGAAAAATGAATGATCCTCCTTAGCTATAGTCACCATCCACAGATCAGAAAAATCATTTTACTCACACTAACAGTGTTCATAACATCAAATAGTTTCATTTTCCCAACATACTAAGCAGTGTCCTGCCTCCTCCATATGTTGTTAAAATATGCATGCTTGTGCTGAGGTATTTCCTTCCCTCCTTGGGGAAATTCGTAGCTTTACAAATCGCTCATTTTTAGAGGTTTCTAGTGGTCAAATTCCACTTCTGCCACATGTGTCAAATAAAAGAGGGCAGTTGGGAAAGTCAAATCTTTTCCCAACAATCATCAAACAATTAACTACAACAATAAAAATTCCAAATTCGGATTTGCCATAAATGGTAAATAATTTCAGGTAAAATCATGAAGATGGGTAACACTTTTGCTTGTTTTATGAGAAAAAAAAACGGTATTTTCACAAGTTCTTCAACTTCCGGCATACAAAAGTATTTTTTTTATTTAGAATTTCACTTTAGAGTAAAAACAAAACTCAAGAAGAATTTTTTTAGCTTTCCAATGACTAATTTTCATTTTTTTTATTATCAATATTTGATATGTCAATTTGACAATTGTTTAACAATATGTTCCTTAAACATGAAATGAATGATAATGAATTATTTTTTTCCACAACAATGTATCTATTATTAAACTTATGTTTTTAAGAAACAAAATACACTGAAAACATCTACAGAGACTCTATTTTATTATGACTATAATTTTGAATCTAACAAATGAATATTATAATTTCTAGATTTTTTTTAAGTTGACCAAACTGAAAACGTTGCATATTTTAAACACATGTTTTTATACACCTTGTATCTATCTTAATTTTTACTTAAAAGTAAAATATAAATATGCCCTTTTGAAAATAACAATTTAAGGATTATGAATATAATTTTTCCTAAATTTTTCACTGTATATTTTTAGAGATATGAATATTTTATTTCACCGAATCATAATGTCCGCTGAAAATATTATGCAATGATTTAAAAAAAAAAAAAAATAGATAAAAATAATGAAAATGGAAACAAATTATAGGAATTGAAAGTAGATTCAATTTTGCAAATGCTGGTGTCATTTTCAAAACCAAATTCTGAGTATTTGCAGGAGTCCGCAACCTCTGAAGTTCATGTAATCTTGGGGGAATTATCTAGTTTCTAAATATAGTCCCAATTTTTAGTTTTCGGCCGAAATAATATTTCGGCTGAAACAATATTTTGACCGAAACAATAATATTTCGGCCAAAAACAAAAATTCTAACGGAAACCGTAAAAACTAAACAGTTTCCAAGGTTTTCGGCTGAAAGATTGTTGAGTGAATCCCGTCGGTCGAAAAAAATGAAAAGAATGGTCATATCATTTCATTTCACGCCAAATCGTATAAATACACTTTCAACCGAGCACATTTACCACAATTAATCGGATGGACGGACATATATGAACTCAGGGATAGGGATTTCAAAGCATTTCTATTACTAATTGCAACTACATTATTTTCTTTCTTTATTTCTTTCATCTGTTCCATAGGCTTGATCGGAGGATCGATATCGATACATGATGGTTTTCTAAAGCACCTAAACAAAGTTTTGAATCATCTTTATGGTTTTTGTTGATTAAGGTAATTGATGTATGTTCAAGTTTTTATTGGAATAACAATATATATGTTGAAAGATAAATGTTGACCATTTTTTCAAGGTGAAGTCTTTGTTGAACATATATTTTACAGATAACTATAAAAGTCATGGGAAACAAAAGTTTGCACAAGAGAAAATTCAATCACACTCGAGATGATACTCGCCAAAACAAACAAAGGAAATAACATTATTGGAGAAAGAAATGAGAACGTGCAAATATTGAAGAAAGAAACGATGATAATGTAAATAGAGATTTTAAACAAGAAGAAGTTCAACCAGGTATGCATGCACATATGATGATCGAGCACACGACACACATTGAGACTGTATTCAGAAAGTATAGAATTCAAATTTAAAATATTGTAAATAATATAATTGATTGTAATTACAATTTGATGTT
Organism: Picea engelmannii; assembly: GCA_009831015.1. NCBI lineage: Eukaryota > Viridiplantae > Streptophyta > Pinopsida > Pinales > Pinaceae > Picea > Picea engelmannii. Next base: position 328,024 of record ML795683.1, on the reverse strand, counting down.
TTTCAAAAAACATAAATAGATTTGTCTCATAATGTCGAAGAAGACGTCGAAACCAAAATTGAAGCAGAAGGCATTGAAACTGAAATTGAAGCAGAAGACGAATCACCTATAGGTATGTGTACATAAATTTAGATAATACAAAATGAACACTTGTATATATAGTTTAGTGAATTTGTGTTCAGGTTTTGTTTTTTAATATACAATTTAAATTGAAATATGCACGAGAATCTATCAACATTCATGATGAAATATTAGAAAATGTTGATACTGATAAATTTGGGAAGAAAAAAGATAAGCATTATATAAGATATCAAACTAAGAATATGTATAATACTTTTTTCAAAGATGAATTAGTAACAGTACAAGATCAACTTTTACTCTCTCTAATGAAGTCAAGAAAGTTAAAAGAAGCTACATCATTATTGGGTATTCAAAAGTCGACAAATTATACAAAGGTGAAACAAAATGTCTTTGACAATATAACTAGTGTATTAAAAGCTTTTGGAAAATCTCTAAAAAAAGATGTCAGTGTTGCACATAGAGTGATATAAACAACAATTGTTTTATCTAGCAATATAAAAAATCGTTTGACAAGTTGCATGGAAAAAACAATGGGAACGTCAAGAAAACCATTGCACAAACATAGAAAATTTTGATTGCAAATAGATGCAAATGCTGAACTGGCTTGTTGGACAGTGATTTCTAGACAACCCTACAGAGATAGACTTGCAGAAAATGTTAAAGAATTGGCCCGCAATTGTTGGTTGGAAAAACCTTATGTTTCATCACATACAAGGGATGTGTTGTGACGAAGAATAGCACGAAAAAAATATGAATAACATCCAAAACATATATTTCCAATGACACAAATATAATTGTTCAATAAGTTCAAAGAAGAGCACAAAGAAGTTAAAATTTCCATCAATACATTTGTGCAACAAAAACCATTGTTTTTTAGACCCATCATTGTTCGTAACACTTGTTGTTGTCATTATCATGTGGAATTTGAGTTGTATTACGATACTTTTTTGTATTTTGGTAAAACGTTATGGCCAGTTTCACCTCCTCCTTCCACGTTCCGTGTTTTTATATATGAAATTCTATGTGAAAGAGAAGATGATGATTTACTTTACAGAAAAAAAATGTGCTGGTGGAAATAAATGTGATCCTTGTGGAAATCTAAGTTTGTTTCATTCAAAGTATCATATTGATATGAATGATCAATCATTTTCTAATATAACAGTAAATTGGAAGAGATATGAATATATCAACAACAGGGCTCCACATTCTTCAAATCTTATTTCCAAAAGGATTGATTTGAAGGTAGATAAAATCTGTGTGATAGATTTTTTTGAAGAAGTTTGAGGAAGAAAATTATAAATACATCAAGAATTCACATAGAGATCGATAGAAAGATCTACAATTCAAACAATCCTGTGAAGTGTTTCCACTAGGGATAATTTTGTATTTAGTTGATTTTGCAGAGAATTACACATTCGCTGCACAAAAAGAAATACAAAGTGAATATTATCATTCTGATCAAGATCAAGTCACAATATTTTTCCACATTCTATATAGACATGCTCAACAAAGTCTTGATAACATAGAAAACACCAACGACAATCAACATGTTATTAAAGAATATTACTTTTATATAAGTGATGATCGAGCACACAACACACATTATGTACAACATTGTTTTGATAAATTTTATGATTCATTGAAAGAACGCGAAATTGGATTCGATCGACATTGGATATGGTCAGATGGGTGTGCGGGTCAATTCAAATCTTCACGATCATTCTATTGGTTATGTCGTCTTCATAAAAAATTAAACATTACACATTGTTGGAATGGTTTTGAGCCTGGTCATGGAAAAGGAGAGCACGACGGTGTAGGGGCATGTGTAAAACAAACACTTCGAAGGTATCAGATAAACCCTCATTCCAATCGATTTGAATCTGCTGAAAAAGTTGTTGAATGGTGAAAAATGGTGCTAAGACATGAATATAATCCATCAAGGGATGTGCGCAAGTGTATCTATATATAAATGTTACACATGTACACATAATATTTTTATTTGAACGTGTTCAAATTTATATTCAAACTTCAATCATTTTCTTCAAAGATTTCAAGTTAACAAGTTCTTGTCTTGTGTAGGTTTTTTTGGCATGTTGGAATCCAAGATGTAAATAGATGAATCTCATATGATGCCAGTACAATACCTGTGACACAAAAAATACATTTAGTTAAAAAAAATGTTTTCAAAATGTGTTTGCATTTGATAGAAGAAACGAGTCTCATTTTTGTTCAGTTTGCAAAGAGGACACTGAATCCATAGATATTTGCGAAAATGAAAATGCAGGATATGTTAAAGCTTGGATACATACTGAACTTAATTTAAAAGGGAAAATGCCACTTGAAAGCTTAGAGGAGATAGAATAAAATGAAGCTATAGTGTTAGTTGATGGCGATCAAGTTGTTGATCTTGTTAGAGAAGGTAATTTTTATGTTTAATTTTTTTTCGAATAACTTGTAGATGTACTTGTGTGATAATCTAACATGAACTCTTTGTTGTCAAATATATACAATTATTTGCAGGAGATGTTTTTGCCATGGTTTCACCTGTAGACAACACTGAAAACATGAAATATTATTTGATGCGACGTACAAAACAAAAGATGAGGCTATTAGAAGATTTTGATGATAACGGTTTTATATATGAAAGAGGATCCATTGTATTGAAAGGGTATTTTTTTCAAGAAACCCATCAAACCGATACTCGTGTTCACTTTCAAGACTACCAGTCAGATGTCACAAGTTGTCAATATAGTCATTTGGTATGTGCAACGCATATAAAGTTAATAGAAGTTCAATAAAAAAAAAAGTTAGAAAACGGAAAATGTCCAAAGTCGATCATGAACTAATAATTGAAGACAGAATACCATTACGATGTTTTTAAACAACTGCCACATGTACATTCCATTTTTTTTATATTTTTCATTAAAAGTACATTCCAGAACTTGATGATTTGTTTTGACTATTTTCAATCATATTTCCAAATTTGATATGTATAAAAAACTCCAGATCATTCTTAAAAAACACAGATAAAATATGGTTCAACTATATTTTATCTATGTTTTTCAACCATTACACCAATCAAAATTATTTTATGAGTATTACACCAATCAAAATTGAGTTGTATACATTTTGTATTGTGAGAATTTTATTTTAAACTAAAAAATTGTTAAACACCATTTCCATTGAACAATTACTTTTTTCAATAGTATTTTTTTCCATTTTATTTTAATAATGTTGCATTAATTTTAAAAAACATTAAAGTTCATATTTCATATTTTCTATTGTAATAATATTTTCAAATTTTAACTCATTCTGATTTTTATTTTATTTTACAAGCATTATATAAATAAAAGTTGAATTGAACATCTATTTTATTTTGAATATTTTTTTAAATTATTGTGCTCAAAATCAAAGAAAAATAAAAAACATCTCTTTCATTAAATGAGATTTTATTTTATTAAGAGTATATGAACTTTGAGGTGAATATATCTTCTAGCTTTGAGCATTTTTTTAATGACTATATGATAAAATTAAAGAAGATTTGATAATCTCTTCCATTTTAAGGTTTTATTTTATTGTCACATCACTTTGAGCATTTTATTTTATCATTATCACACAAACCAAAAAAGAGTTGAACATCTCTTCTATCTCAAGATTTTATTGTATAAACATTACCTATAATTAATTTGGATATATCTTCTATCTTGAGAATTTTATTTTTATTACTAGTGCACCAATCAAAGAAGAGTTGAACATCTCTTCTATCCTAGATTTGATAGGATCGACTTCTTTAAGTGGTAAATTTTTTTTCTTCATTTTTTAAATTAATATTCTAACAACTAAAAACAATTTAAACATCTTTTCCACTTGTTGTAATAACACTTTAATAATAATATCATATATATATACCAATATCTCCATTCTAATTATTAAGTTGTTTTTCATTTAAAATTTAAAATTATTTAGAATCTCCATTTTAATAATTAAGTTGTTTTTCATGTAAACTTATTTAGAAGTGTTAATCATTAGAATTAAATTGCATAAATTGTAATTAATAGATATTCTCTAACAAAGTTAAGGAAATTAATACAACCTTGCCTAAAGTCAAGTGAAGATCCTTACAAAAATATGGGTTTATGTGAATAGTACTAAACCATAGCTTGCAAATCGTTTTCCTAATGTAAATCCCTTTCATACATGTTATTTGAGTTGTACAAGGAGCAAGTGTTATTCCTTGGAATGTCTAAAACACAATAAACACAATGCTTGGATGCATACCTCCTCCTTTGAATTCCACATTGGTTGCCTTCTTCCAAAATCAAACACAAGTTTTCTGAAAGAAAATTGGTAGATCATGAAAATTTCTTCCTTTTAGTGCAGTTCATACCAGCATAGGCTTTGCATGGTTCAAAGTGTTTTCTACTACCATATATTCTCAAATAAGTTTTGCATCATTTAACAGGTTGTCTACTATCATATATTCTTAAATAGATATGCAATGATACAATCTTGTTTGTTTGACAGTTCTCTTTTTTCTTGTCCATCTATTGGGTTTGCATATTCTTAAATATATAAACAACAACAAATTCTTTTATTATTGGCTTTGCATATTCTTAAAAAGATAAATAACAAAACATTATTGTATTATTTCACACTCTAATTTTTTCTTTTCATTTATTTAGCAGATCTCATATGCCTATCTTTCCTTTAGTTTTTTCTTTAGTTTTTTGTATTAGTTAAGTGCAGATCTATGTAACCAATTTATTTAGTAGATCTCATATGCTTATCTTTCCTTTAGTTTTTTTTATTAGTTAAGTGCATCTATGATCTCATATGCCTATATTTCCTTTAGTTTTTCCTTTAGTTTTTTTTATTAGTTAAGTGTATCTATGTAACCAATTTATTTAGCAGATCTCATATGCCTATCTTTCGTTTAGTTTTTCCTTTAGTTTTTTTATTAGTTAAGTGCATCTATGTAACCAATAGGGTCATTAGTAACTAGAAAAAAAAATTCTTTTAATATAAAATTATCATGGCAAAATTATTTGATGATATGTCAATAGAATAATACTTTTAACTTTAAATTAATATATAGCAGAAAAGTATTTAAGAGTTTGATGCTTAATTTAATGCATTGTAAAAATGAGAATATACAAAACATTAGTTCATTACTAATAGCTTTGTCATTTTTTTTCCATCAACTTTGAGAAATCAAATATGAGACAATAAATTAATATTTTGAATTTCAAAATTATATATATATATATATATATATATATATATATATATATATATATATATATATATATTATAATCAAAGTCTGAATAGTTACACTGTAAAATACATAGGTTCCACATCCATTTTAGGATGATAAAAAAACCTAATACATTTAAATCCAAAATTTTGGATTCTGAGCCATCGCTTTAACATAGATCACTTCATACCTGCAATTCAAACCTGCAAAAAAAACATAATTCAAAAAATAAAAATTTACAATTCAAACATGCGAAATATTAAATAAACAATAAGAAATAATAACATACCCAACTACAGTTAAACAGATTTAATATATTTACTCTCCACATTAAGCATACATGATTTAAACAATTTGTAAATCTTATTTAAAATCTTAAAAAAAATTAAAGAGAAAAATTGTGTTCTTGATAAATAAAATTGTGAGTTATAGTTTGTAACAACCCTAGTTGGATAAATGTTTAAGAATTATAAAGTAAAACTAATTAGGGGATTAATTGTGTTAACAAGGTATTAATTAAACGAAGATGATTTAATGATATTTATGAAGTGAGTTATTAATTAATTAAAGGTTATAATTGTGATTTATTAATCAATAATTTAACTACATATTACCTTTGATGACTTGAGTAATAAATTTAAGATATTAATAATGTATGTTATAAATGGTTATGTACCCAACAAGGGATAACCTGTTAGTCCCGAGAAGATAAAAAATTAAAGGAAGGATCGGGGATGGGGACGAGGGCAGGTAAGGGAGTAAATGAGGAGTCGGTGAAGGAGGGATAAGGGAGGAAGGGAGGTTTACGTGAGGGGCATTGGACGGAGGATGGGAGGATGGAGTTTGAGGATTGTGAGATTTACAGGGAGCAATAGAGTTCTGGCTATGGCACTTTTAATCAGTTGAGGCACAGGGTTGCTGGAGGTTTTGGGCACGAGGGCCAGGATGTCCATAGATATCCTGGAGCTAGGTAGTTTTCTTAGTTGGCAGGGAGGACAGTAGGTTTGGGCAGTTATTCTTTGTTTGTGGATGGATTGATCTGTGTATCAGGTAGTAGGAAAGAAACAACATTGCAACAAGGCAACATAAATTAGCATCAGAAACAGGTAATTTGTTAAACTATGTGTTTATTTCATTCTGCCAAAAAATCATTATTCATTGATAAATCTAAGTTACTGAAGTTGCTATTATGCAGATTGTTGTTATGTTATGAAGTTATTATCTCAGTTCATGAAATAAATTGCTTATGAAAATAAATGATGTTTAGAAATATTTGGTTGTTACATATGGTATGAGAGCGTCTTAGTTCGAAATCTGGGCCTAAGGGCCAAAACCCCAAGTGTTAACTCCAACCACGCTTAACCTGTAAGAAAAACATGTCATTTGCGTCTTAGTAGATTGTGTCAAGAAACATTCAGCTTGACCCAATATGACTGATACAGTATCAGAAAATATACTCAAGATAGCACCCCTACATTATCCAAGCAAATGGTCTCATATATATCACAAGAAACCGTTTTAGGTAATACCCTTTTACTGGATCACAAATGGCTAATACAGTCTTAGTCTGAATATTCAAAGGAATGCCCTTTAAAATAGTGGAAGCAAACCCTTTTGAAGGATCACTTCCCACAAAATGGCTACCCTTAAAGCATCCTGATAAAGCTATTAAGCACGAAAAGGAGAGTTGATAATTTAATTTTATTTGAGCAATACTTGTCAATGAAGTTTTGGGTAAGATAGACACCTAAAATCGATGAAAATGTCAAGGGAAGCTTCTATCCAAGGCTTGAAGTTGGCAAGATTCAATAACTACACGAATTATACTATATAAAATGCAATAAGACTTTTGCAAGACCTTGAAAAGGCCTACTTCATATCGAACTCACCTAAATGAGGAACTGCCAATGCGCAGTCGGAAAAATGAAATTTAGAAGACTTGTATTGCGCGGGAATGGTGTAAACTATTTGTCTGTATTAACCTCGGTGAATTTTTAATAATGAAAAATCTCAGGAACTATAGACCCATACAAATTTTAACCGTGCCAAAGAGAGAAATTTTCACACCGCGTAATGTTCATGCAACTATCATTATCCCAAAGGAGAGCTGTCTATTACGCAGGAGAATGGATCTGAGCTGTCAGATCTCGGGCAGATACCTGACAGCCGTTGGATCTACATGGAGTTGCGAGGGAGTTAAGTCCTCGAGGGCAGAAGGAGAAATCCCGATGACAAATGTGAAGGCATTGGGATATCGACATTCGTGAAATCGGGATTCACGAGGTCAAGGAAGTCGGGACATTTTAAGTCTCGAAATAGCGAGATCAGATCTGGATCGTCCATCAGGGTGAGACATGTGGTGGAGATCTGAAGAGAGTCGAAAAATTGGGATTTCTGTGAGCAAGAGGACGGGGAATTCCATGGTGAAAACCCCGATACAATCAAAGTCGTCCATCTGATTGGGACAGGTGGCAACCATCGGAGAGTCATCGGCGTTTGGGCCATAGGGACTCACACATATAAGTGCTTTTGGGTTGGTGTTTGGCGAAGTCCGAGGCTTAACTTGGACCATCCATCCATTTAGGACGTGTTAACTCCCAAAATGAAACCGTCCTTTCGGCCGAGTTTGGGTGGATATCATAGTTTTCAGTGGTAGCTTCAAGTCATTTTCAAGTTCTTCGGTTCAGAAAATTTTTGGTTTTTTAGTAGGTCTTAGGAAATAATCAAA
>ML795683.1:285211-307810 GCA_009831015.1 Picea engelmannii | reverse complement strand
ATATATATATATATATAACAATATTAATAATAAAAATGAAAACCACATAAATAATAATTATAACCTTAGTTAAAATCTTGTAATAAAAAAAAAAGGGGGAATAAGAAATTTAAGTTATTCACAAAAATATATGTATATATAAATCTGTTGGAATAAAATTTAAAAGTAAAAGGGAATTAATGGTTTTATTATATGGATAATTTTAAAATATTAATTTAATAATAAAAAGGGAAAAAGGAGTTAAATTCCACAACTGCCTTTTGAGCTCTATTAAAAAGGGGAAAGATGGAAAATCAAAATTAGGAAACTAGGGAAAGGAGGTAACATAAAAAGGGAAAAATGGGAACTTAAGGGAAAAAGAGGAAAACCAACTTTGTAAGAGTCTACCATTTAAGAGATTTCTAATTTTAAACTGAATTAGCAATTTCATAATAGGAAAACCTTTAAAACCTGTGAGGGAATTTGGGGACACCTAGGACTGATTCTAGGAGTAACTCTAGTTGGGTGAGGGAAATGAGATAATTAATTAATGAATGCAATTAAATAATGGAGGAATGTAGGGGATGGGTGACACTTGTACGAAGAAGAATTTTTAGGAATTTATTTGTAAAACTTTAGTTAAATGAGATTTTAGGAAAGAAAGGAAGTTCAAAAATCTATAAAATGAAGGAAGGAGAAGGGTGAAGGATCACATTTTGCTTACATAACGTTACGCCACAGAAATATCGACTTGACTGATTTACTTGTGGGAGTTGGGATACCTAGCTCAGAGAGGAGTGGTGGCTTGGCCTTGTGAGGTGAGATAGGAGCTAGATGAAACCTATGGATAGTGTGTGTGGCCCCTTTGCGGCTCAGGGGACTAAGGGGGAAGAAGAGTACCCCTAGCATTGGCTGGCAGGTACCGGTGAAGTCTCAACTGTTGGCGAGCGGGAGTTGCACGGAGCACGCAGGACGTCGTTCAAAGCGAGTGATGAGGCAACGGTACGCTTTTCATTTCTATTTGTAGATGGTATTAGGACATATGCTTGGGTCTGTTTGTTTATTGGAAAAGTAAACTGAAGTTAAATTTATATAACGTTTGTTGTAACTTCCAATTTTAATCAATGATTGCTAAATGTTAAATTTTATATAACAATTTGTTATACCTCGGGACTTGAAGTCATTGTAAGATGAGTTTTTCTAGCCTAGAGGGCCACTCCTTGACAGGTTTTAAATCATTGGACTGCATTTTACATTCCTTCTCTACATTTTTCTTTTGACTTTTCTAGGCGAAATCTTGGGGCGAATTTACACCTGGGCGAATTCTTTTGAGCGTTTTATTTTTCCTTTGCGCTCTCGGAGGGTATCTTATCCCTATTGATTTAATGTTAATTGTTATCTCTTGGATGGAAAAATCTCATTACTGTCCTCTCGAATGACTGAGTTCCCTTTTTAATGAATGTGACTGTGATTAACACATTAATTGACAGTATCCTTGTTGACAATGTTATCCTCTATCTTCTCTGCGTTTCACATATATATATGCTATGTGTTTCACATATATACCGACTGTCTATTCCTCCAGTAGATAATTTGACATCAGTTGCACATTTTACAGATAATATTATATACAAGTGTATTCTATAGTCTATTGATACCACTTACCAACAACGTATCTATTGGTTAGAGATATATCTTTAGGTGGGCATAACCTCGCGTTCCTTCACCAAGAAAGGTTTTACTGTGGTGCATTTACCCACAATGATTTACATCACCCAGAATGTCGTGTCGACAACGTTTCCATTTAAATTGTAGATGACCGTGACATCTTAGCAAAGGATAGGTATAGATTTTGTCCAACATTAATTGGTTAATGCTCTTCTTTATTCCTTGAGCAGTGATATAGTCCTGTAGCGAATTTAAATACAATTTATTCTTTTGCCTCTGTGCTCTCGGATTTAGCGGTGTAAAAGTGTGCTCATCACAGGTGGCTCGACATCAACCGACGATCAATAAATTTTAAGAGGAACAATGGAAACAAAAGGATTTTAGTCTCATTCAAGTTTAGTTTCTATAATAATTTATGCTACCAACAATTGAAGTCATAACCAAAGTTCTGTCAAAACTAAAAATTATGTTCAACCTTGCCACTTGTTCTGGAAAAACAAATTGAGTGGTTACAATTCCTAACTACAGGATTAGTCCAACGATAAGAGTGAAATGGTGAAAAACATGCCAAACGATACAGATCGAAGGTGTTCAAAAATACTGGCAGTCGACAAAAAATTTAAGAACTCGGAAGCAGAAACTTCCCTAGCCCACAACATACATTGTTGTGGTTAACTACAAATTTTAGGTCTTGTAGCAGCTTCTTAAGTGATCACTGATCGATGGCCGACTGTGTGCTTGCGTTTTTCTTTTCCCACTTGTTGGAGTGTGACTTTAACCATCTTCTATATTTTTCTTCACCTCCGCGCTTTAGGATGATATTGTACTGTTTGCAACATTCATGACAACTTCCAGCCTATACGTAAACATCCCAATGTTTCCCACCTGAGAAAAGCGTACCCTTGTCCCTTTTATAATTTTGATTAACTTCCTTTGTAGCGAATTACCCTTGAAGACATTGATGCTTGTTTAAAACCATTCGTGACTGTTCTAAAATTTCAGACAATGTTATATTACCCATCTTCGGCCGCCCAATTCGCCCTTTCTTACCCACGAGTTTACGTTCTGATGCCAATGAAATTGATAAACTTAGTTTTTCTGGCAACACCACAGATAACCTTTAGCATTTTAGCTTAAGCTCAGCGTAGATATGAAGGCACTCAAGTGGGCGCATGAAGAGTGCATGCCTTTTTCCTTAAATTGGGAGTCTCACATATCTCCTAGACGTGGATGACTCACACAAGCTTGGATAATGAAATGTGGTCTAGTGGAAATAAAAGAACCCCCCCCTCCTTTTTAATTGACAAAAATCAATTAAGTAACAGATTGAATGGTGGAAATTTATTAAAAAATAGTTATTGAACCGACAGTAAGTTATTCAGAACTTTAACCATTTAGACAGCTGTACCCACCTGTGCGCCTTGCTTTTGGGATAGAATATACACCTGTGCGTCTTGTATTTTTATGAAAATCCCTTTTTAGATTTTTTATTGTAGTAGTTTTAGGGTGTAAATGTATATAATTTATCATTGTATTAAGTAAAATGTATTTAAAAGTATCTTTAAATTATTCTTCAGGGATTTATAAGATTTGGATTTTATTTTGGAGGAAAGATTTCACGGTTATAATTATCATTGGATTTTATTATTATGATTGGATCACTTAAATGTAACTATGCATGAGTTGTGGCTTTATATGGATTAACATAGCTTGAATATGGAAAAGAATTTAATATTTCAATGTTCGTAAAGTAAAATACTTGAGTGCTCTTAAATTTTATTGAAAAGACATAAGATTTCATTGGGAGCCGATGGTCAAGATATATTTTTATCTTTAGATTCTATTATAAGATATGTAAATTTTTAGGTTCAATAAAATACTTTTTGAATATTTTAAAACTGATAAGATTTGGAATTTATTGGAAGTAAGTAGTCATAGTTATACCTTCATTAGAAGATTCCTTCATTATATTCCTTTATTGTTACCATTCAGAGTGTAAGTGTGTATAACAGGAAACCTCGTATAAAATAACATAGTTTTCTTTATGGGAATAGATAAAGTGTTCCTATGTATACCTTATGCAAATTACTTTAAAGGGTGAACTTCGTATTCTTGAAGGATTTATAGACTTGATTATTGTGGAGTGAAGTGTCCTAGATGATCTTGATGTTGTCTTTTAGCTTGTCAGCTTGGACTTGTTTGTTTTGGGGTGGGATGTAGACACCTCCATGTTCCTCAGAATAGTCGCCAACCCTGAGACCTTAAATGGTGAAAATCGATGGGAATCTAGGCTTGAGCATTGATTATGTGTCCTGGAGGTCCTAACCATTGCAGGGTAGGATGGGCGGGCAATCATTTTTATTCTTTTCAGTTGAATTCTGAACATTGCTTCTAGTTGATTGATGTGCTTCTAGGTTTGGCCGTCATGTTGTTATTGCGCGAGTTGCTTGCGCCATGATCGTTTTCGTGTTATGACGTTGAGTATAATTTCCTTATTACCCTTCCACACACGCACAAAAAAATAAAAAATAAAAAATTCACTTATTTTATGAGGCTTGTTGTCGTGACGAAATGGGAGGGTCGCTACACAAATAACCATTTTAAAAACCATTCTTCCGAAAAATACTTATCTCCTCTTTCTGCGGTGGAATAGATGTTCTCATATATTACTCCATGTACATAAAGAAAACAAAAATCTTCACATGTATATTAAGTCATTCTTCAAAAATGATTTAAATGGGATGTATTAATATTAGATATAATCAAATGATCTTTGAAATTATGTGTGAGTCAGCTCAAATATACAATATGTGTGAGCTAGTTCACATATACAATGTGTGAGCTTATTTGTAAATCTAATTGAATGTTGGTTTTTGTGATTAGTAACCAATTTAGTTAAGAGTTTGACAATACCCTGGCAAGGAGGAATTCACTTCGTTGTATGTAGAAAACACAAATTTTCATACTATGCCATTCTTGGACAAGAAAGCAAGGAATGTAATTGAAAAAAATTTAGAAACTTTTTCTTTTCTGATGTGGGATAGAGTCTGTTCTCAAATATTCAAATGTTCATGTTCAAAATTAGGTCTTCATCAAGATCTAACCTTAAATAAGTTTGAATGTACACTATTTAAGACAACGATAAAATTATCTAGGGGTTCTATATATTTCAAAATAATTGATCAAAGCGTTGAATAGGAAAGAACGAACTAAAAATTTGAGAATTTTTTTTTTTGATAAAAGTTAAAAACACACATTTATGAATCATCCTGAATGGACACATCCTTCCAAAATCTAGGTGTTTCCTCCTCAATCCCAATCTCTTTCCTAAGCACACTCTCAGGTACTCTCTTCTCCACTTTAGCCTATATAACACATTTCAAATTTGAAAATTTGAAAAATTAAATTTAAATGATTATAACACATTAAATTTAAATGATTTTAAGACCCTAAATGATACTTGTGAACTTCCACCCTCTTCAAACTGTCCCAATGAGAATTGATACAAGCCTTCCCAAGTAGTAGGATATGGAATAGGTATCTATGAACAATACAGCTAAGAACTAAATCTAGGATTCAATGTGTTCACATTTATACGAAATTATAAATGTTGTTGATCTCTTTTTCAAAAGAGTGAAGATTGAACAACTATTAGAAAACACATACTTGATTCAACCCATCCAAATTTAAACTTGTGGAATCAAGTCCCCTACTTACTGGAGATTCATTTAACATATCTCCAAACTACAATTAATGACAATAACAACTTGATTATTTCTATAGATACAATGACATCTAAATCTAGAATTAGAAGTAAACTATTCTAAAATGCATAAAAAATTTATTAACTAGAACACATACCGATCTGCGATTAGGGTCATCATTCTGGATGACCTTCTTCCAACCATCCCGACAAAAAATTTTGTACTCCAAAACGTCTTTTGCTGACATGGTATCTAACTCTGCATCTATTTTATAAACAAATATGGCTCGGGAATTGGCTTCCCCTCACTGATGGTTCATGCCAACATCAACACCATAAAAAATCGCTTCCAAAGTTTCCTCGGTTGAATTCCTGGCCTCTTTTCCAACCTCTGATGTAGCCTACAACTATGAATGTGAAGCAAATGCCCCTGTTGGGCGAGGTAGTAAAGGTTGTGGAGGCCTCAACAATGTGTCATTTCGATATGCCCCTTTGCGATCATATGTTCATCATTTACCAGTCCCATAATATTTGGACGGTAGACTAGTATAATCAGGGTGCATGTGTAAGAAAAAATCTGCAAAAAAGTGTCTTGCAAAATAGTGTGGAACCTCATCGTTCTACACTATTCGAGGAACGATTTTGAGAGAGGTACATTTCAGAGAAATGCGTTGAGCGTTAGCTCAATGAGTTCAATGCCTTACGACAGGGAGGTCATACGGTGCCTGAGTACAAGGCCTATATTATGGAGCTTCTTGGGTATGCTCCACACCTTAACACTGAGAAACTTAAGGTCAACAGGTTCGTGTTTGGCCTTAACGACAACCTACGTGCAAAGGTTAGGATTTTGATGCCTCAAACCTTGCATGATGTTGTCCAGAAGGCCCTCGTAGCAGAGGAGGAGCTTATCAGCGGGGGTCAGACCAGGACTCCAGGGAGACCAGCAGAGCAGGTTTCATCTGGAGCACCGTAACATCAGACACCATCCAGACTTACGCCGAGATATCATGGCTTCCAAAGGTGATTCACTTCCACTACACCTCGGTGACCGACACCTCAGTAGTGGACACCTTATCGGGGACCACAACATCAACAGTAATAGTTTAGGCATGTTCAACATAACAGACCAGGATTCCAGGCCGGTGGGCCATCCTCTTCTACTTCGGGTACCAAGACTACTGGGCTGAAGAAGGGGTGTTGGACGTGTGGGGAGCCACACTACCAACGCAACTGCCCTGTGGAGAGGACCAAAGCATCCGTATTAGTCGGACCCACTACCGTGGGAGATATGGGCAAGGCCCATCGGATTCATGCAGCAGTGAATAACCGCCAGGAAGAGCATCAGTCGACTGTGCTTGAGACGATAGGTACCATCGCTGACCAGACCCTTAGTATTTTGATAGATCTCAGTGCTACTGAGAGTTTCATTTCTGGTGCAACACTAAAAAGGGTTAAGGTAAAGGCAGTCAAACAGGATGAGTTTAGCTTCGTAGAGATGGCTTCGGGAGCCAAACTAAAGGTTGGAGGAAAGGTTACGGGTTGTGTCCTTAGCCTGAGAGAGTGTGTCATAAGGGCCAACCTGTACATCATGATCCTAGGATCTTATGATGTCGTGACTGGTATGGATTGGTTGGAATCTCATGAGGCGATACTCAACTATAAGATGAAACAGTTGAGCTTGGTCGATGATGAGGGACAGAGATGTGTGATTGTAGGCCAGAACCAGGGAGTTTCCCTGAGGTTCGTCTCTTCCTTGCAACTTCGGAAGAACATGCACAAGGGGTGAAAGATTTATACGATCCTTGCGTTAAATGAGAAGGGAGTAGCAGAAGGTTTAGAACACCTTCCGGTGGTGAGAGAGAGTTTGCGGACTTGTTTTCGGAGGAGTTACCTAGGATGCCACTGGAGAGGGAATTGGAGTTTACCATAGACCTAAAATCGGGGACTGAACCGATAGAAAGAACGCCTTATCGGATGTCGACTCTAGAGTTACAAGAGTTGAAAATGCAACTGAAGGAGTTACTGGACCTGAGTCTGATACGTCCTAGTGTGTCACCATGGGGTGCACTTATTATTTTCATACGAAAGAAGGATGGGTCGTGGAGGCTCTGCATTGACTACCGTCAATTGAACAAGGCCACGATCAAGAATCAGTATCCATTGCCGAGAATTGATGATCTGTTTGATCAAATGAAGGGCGTGACAGTGTTCTCCAAGATCAATTTGCGATCAGGGTATCACCAGTTAAGGATAAAGGAGGATGACGTCCCTAAGACCTCCTTTAAGACGAGGTTTGGACATTACGAGTTTAATGTTTTACTGTTTGGACTGACAAACGCCCCAGGGGTATTTATGAGTTTGATGAATGGGGTGTTCCACGAGTACTTGGACAAGTTCGTCCAAGTATTCATTGACAATATTTTGATCTACTCTTGGACAATGGAGGAGCATAACGAGCACTTGCGGTTGGTACTACAGTGTTTGTGAGAGCACAAATTGTATGGGAAGTTGTCCAAATGCTCATTTTATCAATCGAAGATTCACTTCTTAGGGAATGTCATCTTCAATGAAGGCATTGTCGTGGATCCAACCAAGCTCGAGGCAATTATGAATGGCCTGCACCGACGAATGTCCTGGAAGTGCGTAGCTTCATGGGTTTAGCAGGATACTACCGACGGTTTGTCGAGGGATTTTCGAAGATAGCAAATCCGATCATGGAATTGGAAAAGAAAAACAAGAAGTTTGTTTGGAATGAGAAATGCACTAAAGAATTTCGGAGGCTCAAGGAATTGTTGACAACAACACCGATACTAAAGGTCCCTGACATGGACGCAGACTTCGTGGTATGCACTGACGCATCCAAGGAAGGCTTAGACAGAGTCTTGATGCAAGACAGACGAATGATTACTTACATTTCGAGGAAAGTGAGAAAGCATGAGGAGAACTACGCAACACATGAATTGGAGTTTCTATCCATCGTATATGCCTTGAAGGTTTGGAGACACTACCTTGTTGGATGAAAATTTGAACTAAAGACTGACCATTGTGGACTAAAACACATTTTTACACAAAGTGACTTGAACGTGCGACAACGGTGTTGGTCGGAATTGTTTAGCGAGTACAAATTTGAGATTACTTACATAAAATGAATAGTGAACCGAGTGGTGGATGCATTGAGTTGGAGACCACGCATATTTTTGGTGTTTCCTCTTTAGATGAATCTACGTAAAATATTTTAACTTTAAAGCGTGATGATGACTGGTACAAAGAGGTCGAGGGTTTTATCGGACAAAACACAATGATGGTACCATGATTAGAGGGATTTTCATTTGATAGCAATGGTTTATTGAGGTTTAAAAGTAGGATCTACGTATCGCCAAACGACGAATTGAGGATGTTGATCCTAAGAAAGACTCATAGAGCAGTTTATATGGCTCACCTGGGAGTCATGAAGATGAGGGCAAACCTTAAACCCTTGTTCTTCTAGAAGGGAATGAAGGTAGACATAGTCAACTATGTGGCCAGATGTCTAGAATTTCAGTAGGTAAAGGCTGAACATAGACACCCAATAGGATTACCACAACCAAATTCTATTTCAGAATCGAAATGGGAAGTTATTTCGATGGATTTTATTGTTGGATTGCCACTGATGAAAATGAGACATGACTCATTTTTCATAGTAGTAGACACTCTGACGAAGACTGCTCACTTTATTCATGTGCGTACAATGTATCAGGCACCTGACATAGCTAGAATTTTCATTAGTGAGATTGTGAGGTTGCATGGCGTGCCTAAGAGGATTATATCTGATCGAGGATCGATGTTTACTGGACGATTTGGATGAGTTTCCAAGAGGCCTTAGGGACCCAACTTAACTTTAGTACTGCATATCACCCGGAGACTGACGGACAGACTGAATGAATGAACCAGACCTTGGAGGATATGTTGCACATGTACGTAATGGACCAACAAAAGCGTTGGGAAGAATTCTTACCACTGGTAGAATTCGCTTACAACAATAGTTACCAGAGCACCATTAAGATGGCGCCTTTCGAGTTTCTTTACGAGTGACTATGTCAGACGCCTTTGAGTTGGGATCGACTTGAGGATAGGGTCCTGGTGGGACCAGAAGTGATCCAAGAAATGGAAGAGAAAATGAAAACAATAATACAAAGGATTAAAGAAGCATAGGGTCGATAGAAGAGTTATGTTGATGCGCACCGTGTTGACCATAGTTACGAGGTCGGTGATCGAGTCTTCTTGTGGGTTAAACCGCACAAGAGTTCAATCAAGTTTGGGAAGGGAGCTAAACTTTCTCCTAGGTTCAGGGGACCTTTCAAGATTGTGGAGAGAAAGGGGCCCGTGGCCTATCGACTAGCCTTGCCTAATTCTTTGAGGTGTATGCACAATGTTTTTCATGTATCTGTTTTGAGACATTATATTAGTGATCCTACACATGTTATTGACATGATTTCCTTGCAGGTATCGGTCAAGGGAGCGCTCACAGCTAAGTCGGTCCACATCTTGGATCATCGCATTCAACAACTATGACGTCGAATGGTAGATCAGGTCAAGTTCCATGGGACAATTATGGTCCGCACTCGACGACCTGGGAGGATGCATATGATATACGCCATCAGTTCCCATTTTTGTTTGATAGATAGACATATGATACTGTGATACACTTTTTTGGAATTTATACTATGAAACTTTGGGATGAAGTTTAGACCAAGAGGGGGTATATGTAATATCCTGCTCTGGCGCACTGAGAAAACTTATTCTTTGAGGACACTTGCTCGCAAGTGATCCAGATTTTTATGCTATTAAAACTTTTGATTTTGATTATGAGGCGTTATGGGTTGATGACATGTTGTTTTACTACATTGATATTGTTATCCACATTTTTGGTCATCGGGATGATGTCATGATAGTGTCATGATAATAGAAAATCAAACTCTTTACTGAGAACATTTTCATGAGAAAGTTTGCACTTGTCAATTTCCAAAAAAAAACTTAGTTTAAAGATAGTTCGCAGGCTGCACATATACTCTCCTGCGGGAATCCTTAATTCCCGCAGGCTTCCTTCGGCTTGACTGTGAACTTCCCGCACTGTGCTCAAAGTCGGGGTGCGAACATGTTTCTAAAGAAGGAAAATGGATGAGTTCTCGATCCTTCTAGAAATAATCTTCTAGAAGGATGAGTTGGCTTTCGAATGGTTGGAAAAATATTGACTTTCCAGATATCTTGGGATAATTCTCTATCCAAGTAACTAAGTTATCTTCTACTATATATTGAGGAGATTTCTCATGGAAAGGGTTAACAAGAACAAACAAAAGAGATTAGAAGCAAGCTAGCAAGAGATTGATTGGAGAATTGGTGCAAGACTGTATGGAGAACTAATGCTACAGCAGCAAAGGACAAGAACAAGGTCATCTTATGTGGTTGATTTTCTTCATGCATGAGCAAGTGTGTGTGCGTCAGAACTAGGAGCCATTGAAAGGAGATCTATGACATCAAGGCTCAGGTTGTATATTTCTCTTTCAGTTAATTCAATACATGAATATGTCCCTTTCCCATAATGATTATGTCATCTTATTACATGATTCCTTGATCACATGTATAGACTAGGTATTGAATACATTAATTTTCTTGTACTTCAATTGGTTTGTACTGTTGTGATTGGATGGCACAAGAGCATCGAAGCAGAGAAAGGAACAACATATATTTAAGGAGAGCGTTCATAAGGTATGTCCACTATCCATTTCTCTTAGTTCGTTCAATAATCTAGATCTAGGGAAAGAGTAGTATTCTGTCTCGTTTTGTTCTAGATCCAGGTGGATCTAGGGAGATTGGTCTGTGTCCGCACTCACGAATTTATCCAAAAACAGATATAGATAGGTGCTATTGACTTGGTTTTACTAAGTGTGCAGGGTTTTGGACCTTGAGGATGCATAGGCATCGATGGAACCCCTTGGACTCCAGATCGAGTCAGGGAGTGTAACCTTGGGGTTTGATTGTCTTTACTATGATATTAACGCATCTGATTAGATGATATGATATGGATGTATTATGACATGATTCGTTGATGATGAAAACTGATAATAGCTTGTCGACCAGACTCACATATGGAGTAAAGGGGTCACGCACGACTACTAGAGATGTTGAGGGAGAGGTGTGGACAACAACCCTACCATAGCCTAATAGCACTCCCACCGTGGATCGAACTGTAGGTTAACGATTACCTAGTTCGAGAGGACCCACGATGCTGTGAGGGAAGACTATGACAGTCGCTCACGATGATTCTAAGGGGTGCGCAATAAGGTGGGGGCCTTATTCCTTAGAGGCCCTTAGTCTCCCACAAGTTCACCTGGCGGTGTGTTGAATCCAGGGGTTATTGATGTCTACCAAATCAGTCAAGAGGCGAGTGGCACCCTTGGAGCATGTAGTGCATCCTGAAGGGCACATCGGGCAAAGGAAACATATTGAAGGGCACATCGCACAAGGGAACATATGAGGCGAGTGGCACCCTTGGAGCACCTAGTGCATCTTGAAGGGCATGTCGCATTGTTGATGATAGAGGAGTGAACCTAGATGGCCTTAAGATGATTAACATGTTAAGAAAATTTTAAAACAATCTCCCTAATTAATTGTCGCCCGGTACGAAAATTTAAAGTTTAAGTCTAAACTATGCTAGTGGTAAAATTTTATCGCTCTCTCTCTCTCTCTCTCTCTCTATATATATATATATATATAACAATATTAATAATAAAAATGAAAACCACATAAATAATAATTATAACCTTAGTTAAAATCTTGTAATAAAAAAAAGGGGGGAATAAGAAATTTAAGTTATTCACAAATATATATATATATATATATATATATATATATATATATATATCTGTTGGAATAAAAATTAAAAGAAAAAGAGAATTAATGGTTTTATTATATGGATAATTTTAAAATATTAATTTAATAATAAAAAGGGGAAAGAGGGAAAATAAAAAATTAGGAAACTAGAGAAAGGAGGTAACATAAAAAGGGGAAAATGGGAACTTAAGGGAAACAACGGATAACCAACTTAGTAAGAGTCTACCATTTAAGAGCTTTCTAATTTTAAACTGAATTAACAATTTCATAATAGGGAAAGCCTTTAAAACCTGTGAGGGAATTTGGGGACACCTAGGACTGATTCTAGGAGTAACTCTAGGTGGGTGAGGGAAATGAGATAATTAATTAATTAACGAAATTAAATAATGGAGGAATGTAGGGGATGGGTGACACTTGTATGGAGAAGAATTTTTAGGAATTTATTTTTAAAAATTTAATTAAATGAGATTTTAGGAAAGAAAGGAAGTTCAAAACTCTATAAAATGAAGGAAGGAGAAGGGTGAAGGATCACCTTCTTCTTGTGTAATGTTACTCTATAGAAATATCGGCTTGACTGATTTACTTGTGGGAGTTGGGATACCCATCTAGGAGAGGAGTAGTAGATCATCCTTGCGAGGCAGGATGGGAGCTAGACGAAACCTCTGGATAGTGTGTGTGGCCCCTTTGTGGATCGGGGGGCTAAGGGGGAAGAAGAGTACCCCTAGCATTGGCTGGGAGGTACCGGTGAAGTCTTGACTGTCGGCGAATGAGAGTTGCACAGAGCACGCGGGACGTCGTTCGGAGCGGGCGATGAGGCAACGGTACACTTTTCATTTCTGTTGGTAGATAGTATTAGGACATATGCTTGGGCCTTTTTGTTTATCGGAAAAGTAAATTGAAGTTAAATTTATATAACGTTTGTTGTACCTTCCGATTTCAATCAATGATTGCTAAATGTTAAATTTTATATAACAATTTGTTGTACCTCGGGACTTGAATTCATTGTAAGATGAGTTTTGCTAGCCTAGAGGCCCAATCCTTGACAGGTTTTAAATCGCTGGACTACGTTTTACATTCCTTCTTTGCGGTTTTCTTTTGACTTTTCTGGGCGAAATCTTGGGGTGAATTTACACCTGGGCGAATTCTTTTCAGCATTTTCTTTTGCCTCTGCACTCTCAGAGGGTATCGTATCCCTATTGATTTCATGTTAGTTGTTATCTCTTGGATGGACGAATCTCATTACTGTCCTCTTGAATGACTGAGTTCCCTTTTTAATGAATGTGACTGTGATTAATGCATTAATTGATAGTATCCTTGTTGACAATGTTATCCTCTATTTTCTCTGCGTTTCACATATATATCTACTTTGTGTTTCACATATATACCAACTATCTATTCCTCCAGTAGATAATTTGACATCAGTTGCACATTTTATAGATAATATTATATACAGGTGTATTCTATAGTCTATTGATACCACTTACCAACAACGTATCTATTGGTTAGATATATACTTTTAGGTGGTCATAACCTCGTGTTACTTCACCAAGAAATGTTTTACTGCGGTGCATTTACCCACAACGATTTACATCACCCAGAATGTCATGTTGACAACGTTTCCATTTAAATTATAGATGACCGCGACATCTTAGCAAAGGATATGCATAGGTTTTGTCCAACATTAATTGGTTAATGCTCTTCTTTATTCCTTGAGAAGTGATATAGTCCTGTAGAGAATTTAACTACGATTTATTCTTTTGCCTCTGCGCTCTTGAATTTAGCGGTGCAAAAGTGTGCTCGTCACAGGTGGCTTGATATCAACCGACGATCAATAAATTTCAGGAGGATCAATGGAAACAAAAGGATTTTAGTCTCATTCAAGTTTATTTTCTATAGTAATTTACGATACCAACAATTGAAGTCATAACCAAAGTTCTGTCAAAACTAAAAATTATGTTCAACCTCACCACTTGTTCTAGAAAAACAAGTCGAGTGGTTACAATTCCTAATGACATGATTAATCCAATGATAAGAGTGAAATGGTGAAAAACATGCCAAACGATACAGATTGAAGGTGTTCAAAAAGACTAACAGTTGAAAAAAAAATTAAGAACTCGGAAGCAGAACATTCCCTAGCCCACAACATACATTGTTGTGGTTAACTACAAATTTTAGGTCTTGCAACAACTTCTTAAGTGATTAGTATTCAATGGCCGACTATGTGCTTGTGTTTTTCTGTTCCCACTTGTTGGAGTGTGACTTTACCCATCTCCTGTATTTTTCTTCACCTCTGCGCTTTAGGATGATATTTTAATGTTTGCAATGTTCATGACAACTTCCAACCTGTACGTAAACATCCTAGTGTTGCCCACCTGAGAACAATGTACCCTTGTCCCTTTTATAATTTCGGTTAACTTCCTTTGTAGCGAATTACCCTTGAAGACATTGATGCTTGTTTAAAACCATTCGTGACTGTTCTGAAATTTCAGACAATGTTATATTACCCGTCTTCAGCCACCCAATTTTCCCTTTCTTACCCACGAGTTTAACTTCTGATGCCAATGAAATTGATAAACTTAGCGTTGTTGGAAACACCACAGATAACCTTTAGCATTTTAGCTTAAGCTCAGCGTAGATATGAAGGCACTCAAGTGGGCGCATGAAGAGCGCATGCCTTTGTCCTTAAATTGGGAGTCTCACATATCTCCTCCATGTAGATGACTCACACAAGCTTGGATAATGAAATGTGGTCTCATGGAAATAGAAGAACCCCCCCTTTTTTAATTGACAGAAATCAATTAAGTAATAGATTCAATGGTGGCAATTTATTAAAAAATAGTTATTGAACTGGTAGTAAGTTATTCAGAACCTTAACGATTTAGACAGTTGTACCCACCTATGTGCCTTGCTTTTGGGACATAATCTACACCTGTGCGTCTTGTATTTTTATGGAAATCCCTTTTTAGATTCTTTATTGTAGTAGTTTTAGGGTGTAAATGTATATAATTTATCATTGTATTAAGTAAAATGTTTTTAAAAGTATCTTTAAATTATTCTTCAGGGATTTATAAGATTTGGATTTTATTTTGGAGGTAATATTTCACGGTTATACTTATCATTGGATTTTATTATTATTATTGGATCACTTAAATGTAACTATGCATGAGTTGTGGCTTTATATGGATTAACATAGCTTGAATATGGACAAGAATTTAATATTTCAATGTTCGTCAAGTAAAATACTTGAGTGCTCTTAAATTTTATTGAAAATACATAAGATTTCATTGGGAGACGATGGTCAAGATATATTTTTATCTTTAGTTTCTATTATAAGATATGTAAATTTTTAGGTTCAATAAAATACTTTTTGAATATTTGAAAATTGATAAAATTTGGAATTTATTGGAAGTAAGTAGTCATAGTTATACCTTCATTAGACTCCATTATTGTAACTATTCAAAGTGTAAGTGTGTATAACAGGAAACCTCATATAAAATAACATAGTTTTCTTTATGGG
This sequence comes from Picea engelmannii, assembly GCA_009831015.1. Classification (NCBI taxonomy): domain Eukaryota; kingdom Viridiplantae; phylum Streptophyta; class Pinopsida; order Pinales; family Pinaceae; genus Picea; species Picea engelmannii. The sequence goes on along the minus strand of ML795683.1, from coordinate 292,073 downwards.
CGTAGATAAAGTGTTCCAATGTCTACCTTATGAAAATTAATTTAAAGGGCCGACTTCATATTCTTGAAGGATTTATAGAATTGATTATTGTGGAGTGAAGTGTCCTGGATGATCTTGATGTTGTCTTTTAGCTTGTTGGCTTGGACTTGTTTGTTTTGGGGTGGGATGTAGACACCTCCATGTTCCTCAGAATAGTCGCCAACCCTGAGACCTTAAATGGTCAAAATCGATGGGAACCTAGGCTTGAGCATTGCTTATGTGTCTTGGAAGTCCTAACCATTGCAGGGTAGGACGGGCGAGCAGTCATTTTTATTATTTTTCGTTGAATGTCGAACATTGCTTCCGGTTGATTGATGTGCTTCTAGGTTTGGTCGTCAAGTTGTTATTGCACAAGTTGCTTCCGCCATGATCATTGTCGTGTTACGACATTGAGTATAATGTCCTTATTACCCTTCCACACACGCACACACACACACACAAAAAAAATCACTTGTTTTATGAGGCTTGTTGTCATGACAAAACGGGAGAGCGGCTACACAAATATCCATTTTAAAAACCATTCTTCTGGAAAATACTTATCTCCTCTTTCTGCAGTGGAATAGATGTTCTCATATAATCTTGCATGTACATAAATAAAACACAAATCTTCACATTTATATTAAGTCATTCTTCAAAAACCATTTAAATGGGATGTATTCATATTAGATATAATAAAATGATCTTTGAAATTATGTGTGAGTCAACTCACATATACAATATGTGTGAGCTATCTCACATATACAATGTGTGAGCTTATTTGTAAATCTAATTGAATGTTGGGTTTTGTGACTAGTAACCAATTTAGTTAAGAGTTTGACAATACCCTGGCAAGGAGGAATTCACTTCGTTGTATGTAGAAAACACAAATTTTCATACTATGCCATTCTTGGACAAGAAAGCAAGGAATGTAATCGAAGAAAATTTAGAAACGTTTTATTTTCTGATGTGGGATAGAGTCCGTTCTCAAATATTCAAATGTTCATGCTCAAAATTAGGTCTTCATCATGATCTAACCTTAAATAAGTTTGAATATACACCATTTAAGACAACGATAAACTTATCTAGGGGTTATATATATTTCAAAATAATTGATCAAAGCATTGAATAGGAAAGACTGAACTAAAAATTTGAGAAAACAAAAAATTGATAAAAGTTGAAAAACATACATTTATGAATCATCCTGAATGGACACATCCTTCCAAAATTTGGGTTCTTCCTCTGCTTCCTCCTCAATTCCAATCTCCCTCCCAAGCACACTCTCAGGTACTCTCTTCTCCACTTTAGACTATATAACACATTTCAAATTTGAAAATTTGAAAAATTAAACTTAAATGATTATAACACATTAAATTTAAATGATTTTAAGACACTAAATGATACCTGTGAAATCCCACCCTCTTCAAACTATCCCAATGAGAATTGATACAAGCCTGCCCAAGTAGTAGGATATGGAATAGGGATCTGTGAACAACACAACTAACAACTAAATCTAGGATTCAATGTGTTCACATTTATACAAAATTATAAATGTTGTTGATCTCTTTTTCAAAAGAGTGAAGATTGAACAACTATTAGAAAACACATACCTGATTCAACCCATCCAATTTTAAACTTGTGGAATCAAGTCCCCTACTTACTGGAGATTCATTTAACATATCTCCAAACTACAATTAATGAAAATAAAAACTTGATTATTTCTATAGATACAATGATATCTAAATCTAGAATTAGAAGTAAACTATTCTAAAATGCGTCAAAAATTTACTAACTAGAACACATACCAATCTGCGGTTAGGGTCATCATTCTGAATGACCTTCTTCCAACCATCCCAACAAAATTTTTCATACTCCAAAACATCTTTTGCTGACATGGTATCTAACTCCGCATCTGTTTTATAAACAAATATGGCTCAGGAATTGGCTTCCGCTTGCTGATGGTTCATGCCAAGACCAATACCATAAAAAATTGCTTCCAAAGTTTCCTCGGTTGCATTCCTGGCCTCTTTTCCAACCTCTGATGTATCCTGCAACTATGAATGTGAATAAAATGCCTTTATTGGATGAGGTAGTAAAGGTTGTGGAGACCTCGACAATGTCTCATTTCGATATGCCCCTTTGCGATCATATGTTCATCATTTACCAGTCCCATAATATTTGGATGGTAGACTAGTATAATTAGGGTGCATGTGAAAAAAAAGATCTGCACAAAAGTGTCTTATAAAATAGTGTGGAACCTCATCGTTCCACGAGAATTTCTCATATGCCGCCAAAAATCTGTTATACAGATGTCCTGCAATGTCAGGGTGCTTAAAATATTGCACCTTCATCATCTTCCGCTTTGGGTCCTTTTTGAAATTGAAAATAGAAATGGCGTCTTCTTTTGAAACTCTATTTTTTACTGCATCCCATTTATCAGGGCACATCACCTCTGACTTTCGCCACCTCATTAGATCGACAAAATTGTTAGTGGTTGGCTCCATCTTCTCATATGCATCCATAAAGTTTTCCAATGAATGCAAAACAATTTTCAATCTTTGTTTACTCTCTTGAGGGAGTTCCAAGACCACCAAATCATTTTCCAACCTCCTTTTAACACATGTGCATCACTCAAGCTTCATTGCTTCAGTAATCCCTTCCCAGGGAAGTTCATCACCAACAACTGAAGGATAGGTGGACGTAGGCATGTTATCTTTTGTTTCTTGATAACACAGCCTCCTAAATACACCTTCACCCTCTACACCGACATTTGAATATTCATGACAACCACTCTCTCTTTCATTTTTGTCCATTGCTCTAAACTCATTGTCTACACACACATTTGAAAGTAATTACAACATTTAACTTCACATAAATTTAAATACACAAAAATACAACAAAAATAAACAAAATCAAAGAAAATTATCAGAAATATTCTCTTGTCTTGAGGTATTCCCTACATTCTCAGGTGAACGAGTATCAATGCACAATCTATCTAAGAAGGTTACATCCATAGCACTTGCTTGAGCACATTCTACAGTTGATCTATTCACAGACTCATTTGAAAATCTCCTCTGAAGAGATTGTTGTTGGTCACTCGGAGTCTCAGTCGAAGAAGGAGCTCATGTTCTTCCTTCTTGGGAGAACCTAGACCATTTGCGATGAATGTTTGGATAATCCCATGTCTCCATATTTCCTCAATATCTATCCACAATGTAGAGTTTATCAATAAAAATGCAGAGATGTACCCAAGTTCAAGAAATTAAAAACACAGAGAGAAATCAAAGTTTTAATCAATCAAGCCGCAGAGGTACTCATTCATAAGAAGGTGCAAAGACTAAACATTCATCCATGAATCAATCAACTCAAATATAAGTAAGGGATAGAAAGCATGGAAAATTCTTATCCTTTACTCATCATCCATGCACAGAAAAGCAGGGCATTTGAATCTATAGGTATTTAAATACTGAAGTGACGACTGTCGATTTAGATCTTGGATGACTGCTCAGGAACAAAATGATGACTAAAGGGATAAGGGACATAATAGAAAATCAAAATCTTTTCATAATAATCAATAGAACCCACACATAGAATTCATTGAAATCAAAAGTTGGGTTCCCCAAGGGAAATCAATTCAGAAAAACAACAAGCAAGGGGATTTATTAAAAGTTCCATATGGTTGGATCCACTAAACAAATGTATTAGAACATTTATTTAATATTCCTTAAAAGTTCCCTATGGTTGGATCCACTAAGACCACATATAATGCAATGCATTAGAATCCCCAAAACAAAGAGTTTAATCTTAATAGCCTCACACACCCACTAATAACATCAACATGTTTTAATCATGAAGAGGTGAAGGTCTTGCATGAACATGGATTATATGCTATTGCTAAACTTCCCATTAGAATTGTTTAAATGTCATTGACTTTTTATACTAGTTCCTTTATTGTCATGTTACATGGGATGGGTATGAGGGTTGTTCATATTCATAATATAAATTAAGATGAGGTGGAGCAAATGTAATATTGTGAGGCTTAGTTGGAGTTAGAAATCTAGATAAAATATAGTCATATAAGGTGGAAATTCACATTGATTGAGAGAAATCATGACAATAATTTCAAATGTAAGTGAATCATAAACTATTGTAAACATAGCAATGTGAGTTTTAATGGGATAAATATTTTGAAGAAGATGCAATTGAGTGATTCTTAATTGTCACAAAATTTATGGTGGTAATGAATCCTATTTCTACAAATAGTAATGTGATTTTTAATGGCGTATATATTTTGAAGAAGATGCAATTGAGTGAGTATTAATTGTCACAAAATTAATGGTTCCAAATGGTAATGTCTACAATGATGTTAATGGAGTAGTTTAGGTGATATTCTTACATCATCTTTGTGATCTAGAAAATTCTTTTCTAGGATGTTTTGTTTTGAAATTCGATCATTGAATATATTTTCCATATTTTCAAATATATTTTCCATAGTTTACTTGTTATAGTGTATAATATATGATGGTTGGCTGGGATTCATTGTTTACTGTACAACAACTTGTTATGCCTTTAATATTGGAACATAAGAAATCTTTCTTTACTAAGTGTTTCACTTTTATCTAATCACAGATTGGATAATGTTATATTATATAATAGGAACTATGAAAATTTTATATTATATAGTTGGATCACTTGAGAGATTTAAAGACAAATTGTTGGATAGTTGTGGATACAGTTGAACTAAATACATAACTGTGAAATATTTTATAGTCACCTAAAGTTACATAAAGGGACCATTGTACTATAAACTAAGGGATTTCCACTAAGGGATTTATACCTAATTGTTACATAAAGGAATCATATATCCACTAAGGGATTTCTTAACTATAAACTCCCTATCTCCCTTGCTTGATATAGATTTGAGTTTATTTGTTGTTGATTATTAAACCTAACATCATATCCCTCCATGCCCAAAGTTTCACAAACAACAACGACAATCTTGGACACAACAAAGTAATATGTGAATAACAAATAAAGTAGTTTTAAGTCCTCTTGAATTTTCAAGAATTATTTATCCTCCCAATTAGCCAACCCACACTCTTGCTTTTCTTCCACTTTTATCACCTTCCCTACCACATTTTTCAAAGACTCCTCCTTTCTGCTTCATAAGCATCCTTAGAAAAAGGGTAGTTATCCCTTTCTATCCCATATGGTTAATACCATTATTGTAGGGAGGTAAAATATAATAATGTAACAACCCTCCTAGTTAAGGACAACTACTTTGTCAACCGGTGCAAATTTTTTTTTTTTTGAAAGTGTGTGCGCGCGTGTAGAAGAAACAACCCCCCTCGACTCTACGTCAACACTCGAACCGACAATACGCAGGAAAGACGAACACAATCAAGACGACCCAACATATCACAGTGACAACAAGAAACAAACGCCCCTGGATAGGAGGCGGGCAACTAGCAGCTGTAGGCAGAGACAGACACCAGGGTTTAGGCACAGTACTATCTCAGAAAGAAAGAATCCATCAGTGGAGTCGCAGTAGTGGAACTGTGCCTTTAAACAGCCCGAGACTACTGATACGGCTCAGAATGTGTCGCAAGAGTGGAACTGTGCCTTTAAACAGCCCGGGACTCTTGATACGGCACTGGATTCCTTCCACCGGATTACGCACAGACACAAATACTAATCTACAAGAGGAGTCTATATCCCGCCCGACACGGACAGACTACACAATACAACCAGCAAGTACTGCAAGATCAGGGACAACAATAAGCATGACACATTGCATTTTTCTAAGAATTGCCATAATGAACGACGACATCCATACCCTAATGGTAAACCCCCCGACATTAAATTCTCCTCATTATCTTGCCCTACCACCAGACATTCTAAAACCTAACCACCATAGCAATGCAAATTAGACATGTCATCAACACTTCAAAATTAAACGAAGATCATCCTTGCAAGTTAACTCCATCATGAATATTTCAAGTAAGTAATTATTAATATTGCGATTGGTCTCATTATTCACCTGCTAAGTAAAACAATTATTAATCTTGCAATTTAACTAGTGTTACCACGGCAACTAAGCAAGTATTACTATTGCCGTGTAGCATTTCTCTTTATCGTTGTCAATTAACCACATTATCCCTGCAATTTAACCAAGTACCAACGTTGCACATTAACCCAATATTTATTTTGCGAATCAACCCCATCATTGCACTGGCGGATTAACAACCTTATTATTGCAAAATAAACTATTAGTTCCAAGGAAATAAACAATTATTTATTTCGCGAAACAACACATTATTGCCCCTGCAAATTAACATTCCTACTATTGCAATTTAAACGAGTATACTGAGGTAATAAGACCATTCTAATTTTGCGAATTAGACCATTACTACTATGCCATTTGAACAAAATTACCAAGCAAATAAGTAATCATTAAAATGGTGGTTCAACAATATTAATATTACCAATAAATATCAATGCGCTCAATTTAAACAATAGGACATAGCCCACAACACGTGTACTTATTGCAACTTAACCATTGTTAATAATTCTAATCAATCTCATTATTAACATCGCAATTTGAACAATTTTTGTTCTTGTAATTTGACAAGTGTCACCACTGCATTTAAGTAATTTAAACATCAGGTTTACATTGCCAAGCTATACCATTACAATATTAAAGGAGAAAGGTTTAAATAGCATTATTTTTGAAAAGGAGCCCTATATAAGGAATTTAAAATGCCATATCTAACATATCGATTTTTTTTTTTTAAAAGGACAAGTGGCCTCATAAATAAATAACGGCAGGTATACAAGTATTCCTTTG